>OY757923.1:285000-312500 GCA_963585895.1 Sepioteuthis lessoniana | reverse complement strand
TAACCCTAACCCTAACCCTAACCCTAACCCTAACCCTAACCCTAACCCTAACCCTAACCCTAACCCTAACCCTAACCCTAACCCTAACCCTAACCCTAACCCTAACCCTAACCCTAACCCTAACCCTAACCCTAACCCTAACCCTAACCCTAACCCTAACCCTAACCCTAACCCTAACCCTAACCCTAACCCTAACCCTAACCCTAACCCTAACCCTAACCCTAACCCCAACCCTAACCCCAACCCTAACCCCAACCCTAACCCCAACCCTAACCCCAACCCTAACCCCAACCCTAACCCCAACCCTAACCCCAACCCTAACCCAACCCTAACCCTAACCCTAACCCTAACCCTAACCCTAACCCTAACCTAACCCTAACCCTAACCCTAACCCTAACCCTAACCCTAACCCTAACCCTAACCCTAACCCTAACCCTAACCCTAACCCTAACCCTAACCCTAACCCTAACCCTGCCAACCCTAACCCTAACCCTAACCCTAACCCTAACCCTAACCCTAACCCTAACCCTAACCCTAACCCTAACCCTAACCCTAACCCTAACCCTAACCCTAACCCTAACCCTAACCCTAACCCTAACCCTAACCCTAACCCTAACCCTAACCCTAACCCTAACCCTAACCCTAACCCTAACCCTAACCCTAACCCTAACCCTAACCCTAACCCTAACCCTAACCCTAACCCTAACCCTAACCCTAACCCTAACCCTAACCCTAACCCTAACCCTAACCCTAACCCTAACCCTAACCCTAACCCTAACCCTAACCCTAACCCTAACCCTAACCCTAACCCTAACCCTAACCCTAACCCTAACCCTAACCCTAACCCTAACCCTAACCCTAACCCTAACCCTAACCCTAACCCTAACCCTAACCCTAACCCTAACCCTAACCCTAACCCTAACCCTAACCCTAACCCTAACCCTAACCCTAACCCTAACCCTAACCCTAACCCTAACCCTAACCCTAACCCTAACCCTAACCCTAACCCTAACCCTAACCCTAACCCTAACCCTAACCCTAACCCTAACCCTAACCCTAACCCTAACCCTAACCCTAACCCTAACCCTAACCCTAACCCTAACCCTAACCCTAACCCTAACCCTAACCCTAACCCTAACCCTAACCCTAACCCTAACCCTAACCCTAACCCTAACCCTAACCCTAACCCTAACCCTAACCCTAACCCTAACCCTAACCCTAACCCTAACCCTAACCCTAACCCTAACCCTAACCCTAACCCTAACCCTAACCCTAACCCTAACCCTAACCCTAACCCTAACCCTAACCCTAACCCTAACCCTAACCCTAACCCTAACCCTAACCCTAACCCTAACCCTAACCCTAACCCTAACCCTAACCCTAACCCTAACCCTAACCCTAACCCTAACCCTAACCCTAACCCTAACCCTAACCCTAACCCTAACCCTAACCCTAACCCTAACCCTAACCCTAACCCTAACCCTAACCCTAACCCTAACCCTAACCCTAACCCTAACCCTAACCCTAACCCTAACCCTAACCCTAACCCTAACCCTAACCCTAACCCTAACCCTAACCCTAACCCTAACCCTAACCCTAACCCTAACCCTAACCCTAACCCTAACCCTAACCCTAACCCTAACCCTAACCCTAACCCTAACCCTAACCCTAACCCTAACCCTAACCCTAACCCTAACCCTAACCCTAACCCTAACCCTAACCCTAACCCTAACCCTAACCCTAACCCTAACCCTAACCCTAACCCTAACCCTAACCCTAACCCTAACCCTAACCCTAACCCTAACCCTAACCCTAACCCTAACCCTAACCCTAACCCTAACCCTAACCCTAACCCTAACCCTAACCCTAACCCTAACCCTAACCCTAACCCTAACCCTAACCCTAACCCTAACCCTAACCCCAACCCTAACCCTAACCCTAACCCTAACCCCAACCCTAACCCCAACCCTAACCCTAACCCTAACCCTAACCCCAACCCTAACCCCAACCCTAACCCCAACCCTAACCCCAACCCTAACCCCAACCCTAACCCCAACCCTAACCCCAACCCTAACCCCAACCCTAACCCCAACCCTAACCCCAACCCTAACCCTAACCCTAACCCTAACCCTAACCCTAACCCGCGCGAAGAGCGATGCATTTTATGTTTGTGGTTTGAGTGTGGGTCATGGTTATCTTTCGATGGCTGTTTTTATTCTCATCTATAGAAGCCACTCTTATAGATGAGCAGCAGTAGTTTCCCGATCGAACTGACGGTCCTGAGCGTTAAGCCGCAAGACTCATACGTCCAGGACCAGGCTAGGCATTGGGTTTGGCCGTCAGAGGGTTTATTCGCATACCTTTACGTCCATCATGCTGCTTCCCATGTTTACGTTAAAAAAAGGGCGGGGCTTTCTTTTACTCGTAAGTTTTAACCTAGTTAAAGTCCAAGACTAATGTATATTTATAAGGGTTTTTGTTATATTTTCATGTCTTCTGATACTGGCCCTAATATGAGTTTATTTTGTTTTCTTCTAAACTACTATGGGGGGAGCAGTGGGCATTCTAAGCTTTTAGAAAAGATTCCGAAACATGTACCGTGTATGCTAACACAATTGACCACAGTTATATATTCAATTTGGATTTACGGTAAAAGTGTCTACATTTAAAATACACTGTACAAGCGGCATTTTACAAAGAAACAGCATACAATTTTGTAAAATTTTCGGCATTTTAAATTATTAGGACTTAAAGACATTACACTAACCAGTATTGAACCTTTGGTTTTCTGGTGGCACAGGGTAGATCTTAATCTCTCCAGTTTTGCTCTACCGTTTAGTCACTAATCAATTTAAATAAGATTTGGGAAGGGGGACAATACCTATTTCGTTATTTTTTTGGTGGCATTGGGACTTCCTTTACTAAGGCTGTTTGGTTTTTTTTTTTGTTTTTCTCTTCGTACATTCTTAGATTTTCTGAGTTGTGTTCTTTTTATTACATAGGGACATTGTTTTCACCATGTTTCTTTTTTTCCTTACTATTAGTGTATTCCAAGGAACTCTGTTAGGCTCTTAATTTGGTTGGTATGAATTCTCTTGCTGCTTCCATGAGGGCGTTAACAAAGTTCTCATATTTGTCATTTGGAGTAAGTGTTTCAGATATTTTCTGATATGCATCGAATTTGTTTCTAAGTATTATTGTATATTAATTGCTAATATCTATTATTTGCATACGTGTGGGCTCATAGTTTTCCCCTCCTTTTCTGGAAAATAGTATTTAGACATGTTAGTCCATTTTCACGCGAAAATTCAGTTAGATGTCCTCCATTTCCGTTTGATAAGCTGTGTGAGGAGAATTTCTTGTTTTCATCTTTACCTACAATTAGAACGTTGTGTTTGGGGATGCTACGGATAAGGGAGGATAGCTGGTTGTAGAAGGTGATGAGGTCTGTTTCATCACTTGCATTGGTAGAACTGTAGCAGAAAATGATTGTTGTGCTGGGGTTGCCATTAAACATAGCTACCATCATTCTTGGTTGTATTTTTTTTATGCTATTAAGTGATGTTTGGGTGTCAGGACTGAGAAGCATTCCTACACCCACATTGATGGCATTGATAGATTTTTGTTGTGTTCTGGTTAGTGAACACAAGTACTAGTAATAATAGGACAAACCACGATATGTGAGGACAATAGTTACATTTACAGGAAAGAGTATTTACAAGAGAGAGACTGTTAGTAATAAGAACATAGGATTAGTGATAGAGTAACGATATACTTCAACAATAGGAACGGCTCTTCTAGTCTGACTTGTAGGCTTATCCTTTTATTTCTTGTAATGAATACAAGAAGGCACGAGGCCTTGTGGTTTTGGGGGAGGGGAAGGGAGCGGTCATGCTTTAACTATATTTTCTATGGGGAACCTAGCTAACCACATTCGCCGACCCATTCAATAATACAATATATAATCACTCGTCCATCTCCATGCACGCAGCAACCACCAAAATACCACATTTGCTCTATGAAAAAGTCCTACTTAAAACCCGAAAGTGATGCATGATTTTATTTACAATGCATGATTTTTTACAATGGATATGATGGGAATGGGAAAAGAAACCCCGAAAAACATATATACACGAAAAACAAGGAAAAAATTCCCCGTTTGGTTTCCCTCCCATCCCCCCGTCTATAAAATTGGAGGCCGACTGTTTTCCAGGTCGAAAAAACCGGAAACAAGCCGGACCTACCCTAGGTGGGGCGGGAATCCTACTCTACAGGGATAAAAGAAATAAAGGGTCGGGCTCGGCATGGGTCGATAGAAGCGGGTAATATGATTTTTTACATATGAATGTTCAAGATCTTCAAAAAGCGGACTGGGATACAGGTTGAGGTACAAAAATAATGGGGGTGGGCAAGATCTTGAGTGGTAGCGACTAAATGACGGGGACAATGACTCACAACATACTGCTAACTAGGTTACAAGGGAAAAATCCTACTTACCAAGGGTGGGGTCCCTAAGGACCCGTATCATAGACGCCATGGGCCGGCAGAGGAGGGAAGGATGACTCCAACATTGCCCCCTTTCGCACGACCAGGCTCGCTGAATTCACCCACCTTTTGCTGAATGTTATGCGATCCAAGCGTTTTCTATCGCATCAGATTTTGACCCTCAGCTGATGCCGAAAATACAAAACCAGATCACGATGAGAAAAGTTTGCATCGTCATACAATCTCTTGTTTCGCGTCGTCCAAATTACCATTCGGGCTACAGCCAGGATCGCGAGAAACACCACACGCTTCTCACCATGAAACGGAGGAAGAACGTTGTCTACGACGTAACCAACGTCGAGCAGCACGAGCTGTTTTGGTTCGATGCGAGCCGTCCAGTCCCCGACGTGATGCCAAAAGGGGCGGACTCGCTCGCAGTAGTAGAAGGCGTGCTCAGCCGTTTCTTCCAAGCCACTGCTGCAGCGAGGGCAATCAGGCATGTCTGCCAGGCCCGCTCTGAAGTTCAAGCCGCGAAGGGATAACGCATTCCGAACAAGTCGCCAGGTGAGCGAGAACTCAGAGTTGTTCAAGAAGCTCGATCCTGGCGCCCAATTCCAGTGAGAGCGGATCTCCTCCGCCGTCCAGCCGTGCCGCTCGCTGAGAGGATCAGAAGCGGAACCCACCACTAATTCCTGATACAGCTCCTTCCGAGGCCATGAAAGGTCACTGGATCCAAGAAGGTTACGAAGGTCCTTTCGGCACTCGCGGACAAACAGTGCTTCGCCCAAAGGCCTACGTCGACCTTCAGCCTTTGGGTCTGAGTTGAGGCAAGGAAAAGTCCGACTCGCCTTTCGTCTCCACACTGAGTCCCCCGTCAAGACACGGCCCAGATATGCAAGTCTTTCAGCAAGCCAGTGGCTCTCCAGATCAGGCATACCCAGACACCCGTTGCGTGTACGTTGGATACAAACCTGCCTACGGACCATCGGCCTTGCACCTCCCCAGAGCAATCTGGAGAGGGATCGTTGGAGCGCCAACCGATGTGCCTTAGGCAGAGGGAGTAAAGCCAATCGGTAAAGGATCAAGGGGAAGACGTACGCAGCGCACGCTTCCGCCCTGCCCTTTAAGGACAACCTCCTTGAAAGCCAGATTCCCACCTGAGCATTCACCTTAGCATGTACTTCCGACCAATTTCGCTCCAGTTGGAGGTCGGGCCCAAACCACACCCCAAGGATGCGGATGGGTCCGTCACTCCAGCGGAAGGGCCCTGG
Source organism: Sepioteuthis lessoniana (assembly GCA_963585895.1). Lineage (NCBI taxonomy): Eukaryota > Metazoa > Mollusca > Cephalopoda > Myopsida > Loliginidae > Sepioteuthis > Sepioteuthis lessoniana. The sequence continues at coordinate 306,744 of OY757923.1, read as the reverse complement.
AAGAGTATTGCTACCCCTCCAAGCACCAAGCCGCAAACCTTCGCTTTTGTCAAAATTGACCTTGGCCCCTGCAATCCGCTCATACTCGACAACCGCCTCTTTCACAGCCTCTATATCCTGGAGACGGGATACAAAGACTGTGACGTCATCAGCGAACGCGGAAACCCTAGCCGTAAGGCGGCCAACGAATGGTATACCGCGCAGTGCCGGACTTGTCCCCTCATCCCTAAGCCTGCGCAGGAGGGACTCCAACGCGAGGACATAGAGAAGAGGAGACAGGGGGCAGCCCTGCCGGACCGATCGCTCGATCGTGATCACCCCCGAACGCATTCCGTTCACCTTCACCACTGCCTGAGGGTTGTGGTACATCATGCTAATCCATCTGCGGAACTCCGGTTTGAATCCGGCAGTCTCCAAAACAGACGCCAAGAACCGATGGTCAACCCTATCGAAGGCCTTGGACTGATCTAAACTGATCCATTGGGTACCTCAGCTTTAGGGACCTATAAAATGATGGGTGAAGTAAAATTGGGACCCTGCCCGAACAAAAAAGGAGCATTTTTTTAAGCATTGCATTTTTGGTGTTGGCCAGCATTACGTCCGCCCGGCTGGCCTCGTCAGTAAAGTTCCATAGCTATTTAGTCCGATTGCCAGCCAAACGGACGAATGTGGTCAACATTGGTGCGCTCTTAAACATGTAAGGATTTGTGATATCCTTATTGTCTATTTTTTTAAATGAGCGCAGTGGTTTTAATGAGTTCTTTAGAATGTGGTCATGATTAGGGTTCTCTAAAATGTCTTCACAAAAGAGAAACGCAGTCATTGTACGCCGGGCTTCCGTAGAAGCCGAACGTGCTCTTGGTTTCTGTCCTGCTGATGATGTTGATGCTGTTTGTGGATCAGGTGAGAGTCGTGTCACTGACTGTGATCGTGTGAAAATTTTTGGGGTTGCGATTGGGGAAAGTGAGGGGGTAGAGGGATTTCAATTGGTTTTACTGGAGTGGTTTTTTGTTTGTGTGGGGGAGGAATTATTTGAGCTGGTCGCTCATTTGGGGTTGGTAACCTTGCTATTTTCTTTTTTCTCTCCCCCTTAGGTTGAGATAGGGAGGGTGTTTGTTGTTGTTGTGTTGGTTTTTGGGGGTTTCTTTTTCCCCCTGTTTTGTTGGTGAATCATTGCTATCTCTTCTCCTTTTTAGGTTGATGATCATGTCCATGGGTTCTATTGATGTGGTCGCTGGTAATGATTGTATTGTTGCTGTGGTCGATGTTGATTATTGTGTTTTAGCAGTAGTATCAGTAGGAGCAGCAATGGTTACAGTTGTTGAGTCATTCGTGGTAGTTGTTTGGTTAGTTTTATTTTCTGTAGGTGCAAGCATTGGCTTTTTTAAGGGAGTTTTCCCCCCTTTTTTTCTTGTCACTTGGGTCCACCCTTCCTTTATTGTTGGGGTTTTCTTGGTGATTTTCGATATTTTTGGTGGGTGTCTTTGTTGTTATGATCTCTGGAGCAGTAGTAGTGGTAGTAGTCGTTGTTGTTGCGGTGGTCGTTGTTTTTTGAGGGCAGTTTTTTGAGAAATGTCCAATTTTGTTGCAAGCCCAACATAAGGGCTTCCTGCCCTCAACGACCACCGTCATCATTTGGTCCCGATATTTGATCTTGTGGGGGACTTTGTTGAACCCTCCCCAATCGAGGCACATGATGAAGACATAATCACCGTATGCGGTTCCTCTTGTTGACGTTACTTGGGAAACTTGTTCAACGCCGCCATATATGCTTAGATAGGCGGCGAGAACGTCACAACTCAGTTGTGTAGTAACATTGCATACGGTGACCTTTATTCTCCTCTTGCCCCGATATTCAGGTTGTAGCCGGAAGAAGCATGTTGTAATGTTTCCACCGGCCAGTTTCTTGGCTACTTCCTCTGAGGGAACCAGAACATCCCAGGTAGCAAAGCTTCTGCGGCAAAAGATACTTACCTGGGATGTTTGCACTTTTCAGTAGGTCCTCAAAAGTTTCTTTTTTCAGTCCTGCCAGTCTCTTGGTCTTAAGATCCGTGACTACGAAGGACAGGGTCTTTGGTTCAACTTCTTCTACGAGTTCTGGTATAGGAAGGATTTCTCCTTCCTTAAAGTAGTCGGCATATTTCTCTGCCCTATCTCTTGCATAGTCACTAGGGTTTTTTTATTATTCACACAATGTGAAGACCAAGAGACTGCCGTTTCCTTGGGTTTTTGGGCCGGTGGAATAGTGCTTGCCGCTGACGACGATAAGTCAAACGGTACTTCTTCCGGCATTGGGGAGGGTGTCATCGCAAACATATCGTTGGGTGAGTTAGCCTCCTCCTTGGCCGTGAAACACAGCTAGGAGGAGATGAATACGAATGAAAATCGAGTACGAACAATAAAAATCCGGTATAAGAGATGATGGTCGTTTTTTTTTTTTTGTTTTTTTTTTAAATTAAAACAAAAACTCAAGTCGAGGTTTGACCCTCCTCACAAACAAGCAACAGTAACAATTGTTTGAGGAGGGTCACAAAGCAATAACAATGATATAAAATTTAGAGATAACTAGTAACAATTTTCAATAATAACTTACTTTTCAGAAGTCGTCGGAATAAACACAAACCCCCAAAAAATGTAGGCTTATCCTTCCCAGACTGATCTCTGGAACAGATCATTATGCTGAAAAGGTAGGTGATACCCAACAATTTTCATGCAGATGCTCAGATGAATATCCATCCTTTGTCAGTATCGTGGTATTTTATTCTTACTTTGCTAGGATAGTATCTGTTCTTGTGTGTATATTATGTCTATATCATGCTCTGCCACAGACGCGGTCAGCTCAGTTTGTTGTCCTATTCTATTTAAAGTTCTAACATTAAATATCACTATATGTACTGTGCTCTTGCATTTAAGTAATTTTTGTTTGAGTTTGACTTTGAGTTCTGAAGCTGATTTTTCAAACACTGGGGCCAGAGCTCCAACCTCAGCAGAACACACCTCTTTTTTACTTGTGCGAAGGTCAATGCAGTTTGGACATACGTTTGAGTAAGAGTCATTGTGATTTTTCAATGGCTTTATTTTTATCTCAGCAATAGACACCACCCTTATAAATGAGTAGCAGTAGTTTCCTGACTGAAGTATTTGATCCTGGCCATTGCCCTGTGGGGTTCTTTCACCCAGCATTAGATGCAGCGTACCATTGACCTGCCTTACTTCACATCCACCATGCTACTTCCCATAGCTTCTGAATTTAAAAAAAACAAAACCTTCATATTCTTTATGTTATAATCTAATTTAAAAGTTTAACTATTCTTTCGTTTAATTGTTTTTCTCTCCTCTAATTCCATAGTCGACCTCATGAGCTTCCTTTTCTAACAAATGTAGTTCCTTAACTTTATTTAATAGTTAGTCACATGACTGCAAAGAAGATTTGAATTGTCTGGGATATATCCAGTCAAATCATAACCACCCACTCCATAATAGGTTTTACAATGCATCCATTCCTAAATACACAGAATGGTTAAAATTTAAATAATAATAATAATAATAATAATAATAATAATAATAATAATAATAATAACTACGACTGCAATAATTGAAAAAAAACTTTTAAAAGAAAAAGATAAAGAAAAAAAATCATGCAAAAAAAAAAGAAAAAGAAAAAAGATTCATGTGGCTACTCACAGAAGTTTCAGCAATACCAGATCTAAGTGTAGGTGCTAGTTTGGAGATCAGATTGATTGATTTCACTCACACAAAAGTGAAGTTATTTTTGTTTTGTTTTGTTTTGTTTTTTCTTTTTTCTTTTCCTTCGTCTTTCCTCCTGTTTTTCCTTTCATTTAGCTGTAAAAATCCTACAGGCGACAATACTATTTGTCGACTTTATCAAGGCCTTTGATTCCATTTACAGAGGGAATATGGAATAAATTCTACGAGCATACGGCCTACCAAAAGAAAACGTCGCAACCATTATGATTCGCTATAGAAACACCAAAGTGAAAGTATGTTCTCAGGATGGAGAAACAGAATACTTCGACATTGTGGCAGGAGTACAGAAAGGAGACACACTAGCCCCATACCTCTTTATCATCTATGTAGACTACGTGCTTAGAATATCGATTGATAAAATCAAAGAAAACGGCTTCAAGCTGACAAAGAAAAGAAGCAGAAGGTACTCCGCAAAAACAATTACCGACGCCGACTACGCCGATGACATAGCGCTTCTGGCAAATGCACCCGGCTAAGCCGAAACCCTATTGCATAGTTTGGAACGAGCCGCCGCAGGCATTGACCTCCATGTCAATGCACACAAAACGGAATACATGCGCTTTAATCAAACAGGTGACATTTCCACACTAAACGGTAGCTCTCTGAAACTAGTAGACAAGTTCACCTACCGAGGAAGTAGTGTCTTATCAACCGGGACAGACATCGACACGCGACTAACAAAGGCATGGACAGCTATCAACAGGCTATCGGTCATATGGAAGTCAGACCTGACCGATAAAAAGAAACGCAGTTTCTTCCAAGCAGCGGTCGTGTCGATACTGCTATATGGATGCACTACTTGGACGCTAACAAAACGGCTGGAGAAAAAGCTAGACGGCAATTACACAAGAATGCTGCGAACAATATTGAACTAGTCCTGGGGGAAACACCCCACAAAGTTGCAGCTATACGGCCACCTACCACCCATCACGTTAACTATCAAAGTTAGACAAACCAGATATGCAGGACACTGCTGGAGAAGCAAAGACGAGCTCATAAGTGATGTTCTCCTATGAACCCCATACAGCAGCTCTGTGAGGATACGGGATGTAGCCAGAAGCGATGAACGATAGAGATGGTGGCAAGAGAGGATCAGGGATATCCGTGCTGATGGCACGAAAAGATGAGAGATTATTATTATTATTATTATTATTATTATTATTATTGTTGTTGTTGTTGTTGATGATGATGATACTAGTATTATTAATTATTACATTTAAATTTTATCGAGTATAAAAATATATGAAATGATGTTATTACAATTCTGCTGAGACAATAATTTTTATTTCAAAGATGAAGTAGCCAATGAAAATGAAAATGTATTGATATGATTTGGATGATAAAAAATTGGAAATGTTTTTTATATGGTAAAAATGTTTTTAGTCTATGAATTGTGTTAACAGTGACTTTTCCGATTAAAATGCATTGACCAGTTTTCTGAGGGTTTTTTTACTTATGAGTTTTACATTAGAAATAAAATTTCAGTCTATTTTTATTATGAAAACTTGATCCAATTTCTTAAAAATTATTCTTGTCCTATTGATGTTCAGTTAAATTCATAGAGAATAAAAATTCTTTATAACCAGCTGGAGTTACAAAATCGCTGCGAATTAATTATTGAAATATATTATCTTCAAATTATTAATGTTAGAACAGGAATCTTTCCGTATTTTTTAAACCACAAACATTGAGTAACCAATCAGAATTTTAATCAGTACCATAAAAATTATATCAGGTAAAACGGGGACAAAAAAAAATGATTGCGCATAACTTTACAATTAAAGGGAAGTAAATTTGTTACTGTGAATAAATTATCTCCCTTAAAAACTTGTGGAAACGGCAAGTTTTGTTAGAGGACTACATTAAAGGTACGCCCATTAATAAGATTTGAAGTATTCGAATCAGACCAGAGAAAAACAGAAAAAATTGTTGAATTGAGGAATCGTTGATGTCTAAGTCTTAAATGCTTAGAAGTGGAATTAGATTGCTTTTTGATTTAAATTTCAATGCAGTATCCAAGAAAATCCAGAAAAGTTTTAATAATTTTGCTTCAGTTTTCAACTTCACTTAGTAAATCTGCTTTCTTTACTTGGACAAATATCAGGACAAAGACAAGAAAAAATTTGAAAGTGACTGACAAAGAAATGATAACTGCTTCATCAGCAATTTAACCCAATATTATAAGAATCTATAACCCACCACCACCACCACCATCAAGTCTTAAATTACCTGTTAATAAGGTTTAAAAGTTCAACTGATTTAGATTTTAATTGAAATTTTCACTGTTTTTGTATATATTGTCAAATATTTTAGTATTTAATAGCATTATCTAAGCTTGTGGTCACTTTTGTTGCATTTTGTTAATAATTAAAGTGTAATATTTGTTTTCTTGCCACCGGGCCATTGGCCTAATGAGTACAGTGTTCGCCACTGGTCTGGTAGACTGGGGTTCAATCCCAGGTCGAGTCATACCAAAGACTCAAAAAATGGTACTTGATGTCACCTTGCTTAGCACTCAGCATTATAAGGTAAGGATCAAGGGTAAAGTGGAGCAATCCAGAAAATGGAGTAGCGCCCTCCCCTACACCTCGATGTGGTAGCTTTTGAAAATGGAGCCATCGGGTCACCAACTTTACTTTTTTCATTAAGGGTTTTCGGACTCTTCTCTTCATCTTTATTGTTATTTCCACAACGTTTCGGCCGATATGTACTCCGGCCTTCTTCAGGTGTTTGTCAAACTTGGGAACCTACATGGAACTTCGAATTACGTCCTTTATTGACACCACGGGTGTCGCCTGTTCTGATTCCGTTAGCCATAACCGAGTACAAGTGTTAAGTATTCCTGTATTGAACCTGCAACCTCCAGATGATTGTCTCCTTAGAAGCCTAGGGAACCAACACCTATAACCGTTACGCCATGTGTCCTGCTGGACAATTCAGTATGAATTTTTGGGACTTATAAACTTAATGTTCTTACTTGACTAGAATTATTACTATTATTTATGATCTTTTACCTGTGCTCATATTCAGTTTTTTTTCTTCTTTCTCATCTAGCCTTCTTAATTATCGGTTCCCATATTGTATTCAATCTATACTTAGTCTACTCAGCAGGTCATTGTAGCCCAACATATGTGCTGATTCCTTAAGGTATCTAATCCTCCAATGTTCAGCCCTATCAATTATTTCAACTTTATCCTATAAGGGCACATGATTTCCCTTTTGCTTCCATATATGGTCCGCCATACCCGACTTTTCAATCTTGCCTCGTATTACTGCCTTCCGATGTTCTTCTAGCCTTACTTTTAGTGGGCGACCTGTCTCACTTTTGCATGTTTTACCATGTACCACAACTGCAAGGGATGGAGTAAACACAGTTCTTGGTCATGTTGAATTCCGTTGGTGGCTTGACCCGGAAGAGATACCTCCGGAGAGTTGAACCAATTGTGAATACTGTCCTGATGTCATATGGACTACATATCTTTAGGATTCTTTCGGCTAGTCCTTTGATATAGGGCAGACATACTGTGGTGAGTTTTCGAGTATTATCCCCCATCCTCCTATCTAGGTTTCTTGGAGTCAATGTTATGCGCTCTGGGTAGTTGTTACGATGGAGGTTGTGTCTCAGACTAATCATTTCTTCTTGATATGCATCAGTATCGCTACTAACGGTTTTTGCTCGATGTTGTATGCAACGGACTATTCCTTTCTTTACCGTATATGGATGATGGGAGTTGAAAGGAACAGTCCGTTACTTATAACATCTATTAAAATCTGAAAGTCTTTTTCAACAGTGTTTTCTTGGACATGGTCACTCAGTATTGATAGCACTAAACAACTTGTTTTGGGTTGGGTAAAAAATTTCACGGTCAGAATATGAAACCAAAAAAAGACAGTTTTTCAGTTTAACCACTGTTATGAATTTAGACCCTGAGAATTGTCAAATTCATATTTTACTTATGAACTCTCTCTCTCTCTCTCTCTCTCTCTCTCTCTCTCTCTCTCTCTCTCTCTCTCTCTCTCTCTCTCTCTCTCTAATCAGCAGAAGTAGACGAGAAGTCTAACAGTTCAATTGGGTCATGGTTGCGTGCTGACCGATTGACGGTCAAGTTTCCCTAATATGGGCGTATAAACTGGCGAGCAGCTCCTAGCAACAAGCAACCTATTTGAAGGCTGAATGCTGATTGGCCAAGAAGCCCATGTGATACAAGGCAGCAAAAAGGTCGAATTAGCAAAAAGGAAAAATCACACAAGTCAGTTTGCCAAGAGATCCCCCAACAGACAGACGTGTCTGTGATGCAAAGAATAAACTGCCTTTCCCAGGCCAGTTCATATGGAAAGATTAAAAGGCTGCTGATGTTGTCGCTTGAAAAATGTCAGATGAAAGGGCCCTTGCGATTCCAATAAAAATGTTTTTCCATATATTGCAATCTCCCTATTTGCATAAGTCCCTTAGTATTTGTCTCTTTATATATATATATACCCACGATCAACTCTTAACCACACATAAATATGCAAACATATATCTAATTCTATATACGACAAAAGGTCCATTTTGTCATAGCAGGTAACATCCATTATAAATGATCTCGAACGATGTTATTACAAGTGCATCCTTTGGGATCTCGATATTGATGTCAATTCATTTTCATCTCTTAAGTTTTCAAGGCTTGTTATCTTCATCAAATGAATGGATCATGCACTCATGTCCAAAACATGTCGTGGTATCCCATCAACCATAAACTTGGTGATTATATACCGATCACAATTCTTACCCCCATTGTATTTTACACCATGCATCAGATGCTTTCACGAGAGTTCTTAACCAATTTGTACAACTGTTGGCACCTCCTTATTCTTATTTGGCAGTTTATCTCTCAGATATCTATTTGTAAGAAAAGAGAGATTTTTCGGATACAGTCTCTTTTTTTCTATCCAACTTTGGGTGCCACATTGCACTAAAACGTTGCCTTCACAGAATACACACGTGGTCCATTCAATACGTTTCCAGACTTTTTTGTACAGGCATTTAAAATTGTCATAGACACTTGAAAATTCAGTATGTTATTGCTATACATCTTATGAGATGACTGACCAATTTTTTTATTTCAGCTTCAAATGAACAGCTACAGCAGGAATTAGAATACACCCTACTAAAGCCTGATTGTCACAGCTGGTGAACTTCAAAAATGCAATCTGACACTTTAGAAGAACGATATGCAATAAGATTCTGTTTTAAACTTAGAAAAAAATGACTCAGAAACGTATGGAATACTTCAGACTGCTTTTCGACCATCTTGAATGAATTAGCATCAGTTTTTGAGTGGCATAAGAGATTCAAGGAAGGTAGGGAGTCTGTGAGGGATAATGAGATGTGTGGGAGGAGTAAGGAAGTCAACATACCAGAGTTGATTGGCCGAAGGGTTAGGGTTGGTGTTACTATGTTGGGTTTTAAGGGAGTTCAGGAAGAGATTACGTCGGAAGAGGCCAGCACTTTTGAAATCAGGCAAGTGGCATTTCCACCAGAACAATGCACCAATCCACATCCCCATCCTTGTCACAGACTATTTGACCAAGATGGGCATCAAGACAGTTCCTCACCATCCTTATAGTCCAGACCTTGACCCCTGTGACTTTTCGTTATTCCCTAAGCTCAGAAGCTGTCGTTATGAGACAATTGAGGATATGAAAGAGGCAGTGACGAAGGTCATTGACATACTCCCACAAGAGGTCTTCCATGGGGCCTTCCAGAAGTTATTGGATCGGCACAACAAGCGCATTGCACCCGGAGGAGATTACCTCGAAGGGGACTAGAGTTTCATGTGTGTACTATCAATAAAAGTGCCCATACGAAAAAAATCTAGAAACTTACTTAATGATCCTCATACCTTTCACTGCTATAATCTTTATGGTCTGATGCTTTCGCTCCAGGATACCATTTCCACCTTTCCTGTATGCAGCCCTGAAATATCTTCAATATTCTACTTATTTAACTTGATTTGGAGGAATTATAATTGAAACACCATGTCCATCATAACATCTTCTTGTTCAAGAAATACTCCAAGCTCTTCCAAAACTACAGCCACTGTCACTCTCACCTCTACTCACAACTCTTTCCATACTGCAAGCCATCTAGGTCCACAATCACCTATTGTTATGTATGTACCTCCACAATATGGAATTATGTTGATGGCCAATCTAGTCCAGTTCTCTCCAGTTCCACTTTCATCAGGGGCGGGGAGGTTGTGTTCACTGGGATCAAGATCAAGCAACTAGCATCTAACACAGCTTTTGACCAGCCTTCTGACTTCCTCTCTTTTGGCTTATGGGGCCACTTTCCATATCAGATACAATGTTCTATCCACTCGCACATGGGGCATATAGTGTGATTCCTTCAGTTCAGTTCACAATAATTATCATCTCCCTTTCTTTCACAGCTTATATCTCTAGCACTCCTTTTTATGCAGTTGCATATTTTTTTAAGCATCCAGCAATATTATAGTGCCTCATCAACTTGACACAGATCAAGAATAATTCTTGTCAACTCATACCTTATTGGCACTTCATTCCCTCTTTTAAACCTCAGTTTACCTGATTTTACCTTTTCAATCGGAGTCCCAACACTGCCCCTTCATTTAATAACTCTTGTAGCTTTGCAATTAGTCCAAATTTGTTTTTAATTTAGATGGTTATCCACCTCTTCCACTGACACTTTAATTGCATCTATCTTGTGTACTCCTACGAACAGCTAGGTTACTGACACTGGATCAATTCCTTTTCTTGCTCTTGTGGAAGGGAGGCAGGTCAATAGTTGACAAAAGATTCAGTGTGATGACCAAAAGTTAGAAATGGACAATGCAACGAAAATGTATCAATCTTTTTTAGAAATAGGCATAGGTGGGGGTAACTAAATTACTCAGTTTTATTTAGTTTTTACTTTCTTTTAGGGGTCTTACGTTTATCCACCTTCCATCTACTTCATTATTGTAAATATCACTTGTTCATTGTTTTGTATTTTAAGTAGGGAAGACCATAGAGAGTCTGGAGGTATTTTGGTGTAAGTAGGTTGCAAAGTATTGCATGACTGTATTTATCAAGAACGAACGATCAATGAATAAAGCAAGCTAAGATAAGCCAAAGTAAATTTAATGATAATCACTCACCTCTTTTATTTCTTGTGTAACTACAGGTAAGGCCGACAAACATAGTTCTACCTTTACTTTTTCATTGTTTCCTCACATACATCAATCATGTCACTTCCAGTATGGCATGCCACATAGTCATTTAATTCCCCAAGTCTAGCACTGGCCTGACTTGGCTTTTGGTTGCCTGGATTTCACCTCTTTCTCAAACTGCTCTTTCTTCCTCTTTCAAAGGGTTCCTTGTTTTTTGGGGGGATGTTTTTTTAGTACTGTGAGCTCTCCCATCCAACTCCACGTCTTTCCATCAAACTTAGCTTTAAAATCTTTAATTTTGAAATAGTTCAATGTTTGGACACCGGCAACATAATCCCAAACTTAACTTTGCCATTGCATACCTTCTAAATTATTGATTATATCAATTTCAATAACGATATCTATATCATTGATGATTCAGTCAACGAATGCCTCTATGTTCATCAATACACCTTGTATTTGCACTTCAATATGTCTGGCTCCTCTACACCTCGCTTCTTTTCCATCAATTACTTTCAGTGCCATTCCCACTCCATTCATCCATAAGCTTAAGAGCAAGTAAAGTTGTCATGCAAATGGTTTTATTATATCTCCATCTTCTCCATTTTCACTGAAATAGCTTGTAGTCTATAAAGAGCAAAGTAATTCGTGTGATGTTTACCATCCATCTTTCTTTTCTCTTCTGTCCTTCAGTTGTTCATTGCTTCTGTCCATATGCTTGCTCGACACTTGGCTTAAAATGGTCACTAACCGATTCTGTCACTCTTGCTACCCACAATTCTTTGCCCCCACCCAACTTCCACTATAACTCCAGGTAAAGCAGGTAATATCCAGTGTAAATGATCTAGAACTTTCTTTTCTTTCATTCAACCCACATATCTATATCAAATAAAATTTGCAAATCACCCTCTCTTGCTCAAATAGCTCCCCCTATATTTTTTCATTTTGTAGAATTTCCATCTTTCAAAAACATTGGCGCAAAAAGAAAGCACTCACAACTTATTTTTTAACATCTTAAAGCAAAGTAATATACAGCTTAATCTTCTTAAGCTTGTGATTGTCATTTTTGTTGGCGGCACAACAAAAATCCTACCTCATTGAGTTCTTGGTTAAGTTTTCATTTTATTTATTACTTTGGTTAGACAGAAAATAAAAAGTTGGATGAAGGATAAATTATCTTCTTCAGTCATCTTACCATCTTTGATCTCATCTGCTAACTGGTACTATCCTCTGTGGGTGATTGAGGATAGTTCCTCTTCATCTAAATTCTCATGCTAAATTAGCCTGCATGGTCATCAGCTGGTGTCTCTCTCTCTCTCTCTCTCTCTCTCTCTCTCTCTCTCTCTCTCTCTCTCTCTCTCTCTCCTTTTTCAAACTAAAGGAAAGAAAAATGTTTTCACACAATTTCAATTCTCTCTTTAAAACTTTTAATTTTCCAGTAATGTCAAACAGGTCTTAATTAAAAAAAAGTTCATTTCTGTAACTCACAGAGGTAGTTTTATGCCTAGAGTTTAAGGAAGTGCACAGTTAAACAATAATTACGTATTCCTATCCAATATAAATAATTAGCAAACAGATCTATTTGATCTTTAGATGGGACCTTAATAGGTACTACCATTCCAGCTCAGAGTGGTCCTGGCTGTAATGACAATTAAAGGGTATCCCACACCACTTTTTGAGGGGGTTGGCCTTACCCCTCTGCAAAGGATACAGTCAGTATATTCTAAACCCCACTGATAAGATGTTTTAGATATTTATTTTTGACAAACAAATGTGAATGAAGGTATCTTAAAGTATGTGAGAGTCTACTTACAATATGCATCTTTATGCAAATATAAAAGCAAAAAAATTATCTTTCATCCTGAAAGCAATCTATTTTAAAGTATAATGTGCCATTTAAGTGAAGCCACATCTATATTAAATAAAGTGATCACATACCGACAGGTGTCATTTACAAAACTGAGTGTAACAAATTCCCCCCCCCCAAAAAAAAACTTTGAGGTCTGCTATTTGTCACTGCCTCCCACCAGACAGCACATGACACAAGGTCCATGATCCGAAGGTCGATTAGAGCGGAGTTAGGGGAGGGGAAGGTCGGGAACGAGCTGAGGCTCGAGCCCTGCCGGACTTACGGCATGGTCTTTCATAAGTTGAGAGCCCAATAAAAGTTTATCAAAGAAATATGCATCTAATCAGTAAAATTTAAAGGTAAGTTGCCTGCTAATTTAGAGAATTTAGGAAGGGAAAAGTCTGATTTTGACTTTAATTTTTGTCTCCCTGGTGGGAGACTGGGCTGATTGCTGGAGGCACTGCAATACCAGGTCAACCCGTGGCAAAGGTGGAGCAAGCACCTGACTCTTCGCCTTGTTTCAAAAATCAGTTCAATATCGTAATCCTCATATCGGGGACGTATCAGATATTAAGCTGATAAGAACAGATACTACACTTTGATCTTAGCCAGGAGGCCGAGAAGCGATATTTGTCGCTGCCCCCCACCAGACAGGACTTGACACAAGGTCAAAAGCCTGAAGGCCAATTAAAGTGGGCATAAAGGAGCGAGGAAGGTCAGGAACAAGCCGAGACTCGAACCCTGCTGGTCATTGGCCTACTAAGTGCAATGTGGGTCAAATGAGTCAAGCAGTATCATGGACCTAAATCTAGATCCGGGCACGTATGCCAGAATATAGCTTGAACTAGACCGTGAGGTCTAGTGCTATACAAGGGGTGCATAAGAGTAAAAAAAGCAGCTCGCCCACCCGAAGGTGGCCCAACCGAAACTGATGGCCTTTCGGCCTCGAATCTGCCATTGATCGATCTCACCTCCGGTATGAATGCCGGTCGGCCCAGTCGATAGCCCGAGAAGCGGATAATTTTTTACTCGTTAAGGTCTTTTTTTATAGGTAGGCATTTTAAGAAAAATTACGATCAACACAAAAACTAATTACAAAAATCTACAACAATAAATTTTAACAACAATTCATCTAAAAGATTTTTGAAAAAACTTTAATCAAGTCTTTTTTTTAAACAATTGATCCTAACAATTAAAAAAAACACTTAAAAATAAACAAAGTTTCGTGTTTGCTGTGTATTGTACATATGGTTGCATTTAAAATCGTCCCAGCCAACAATGCTGCAGCATTACAAGTCTTGATATTCAATTATCAAAACAACAAATCAATCGGAGTCAAATATTCGTGTTCAAATAATTGATGGATAAATTACTGTCAAAATATCTATCTAAAAAGGATTATTTTTCTAGTTTATTCCACCTTCCGACTCAAGAAAAAAAAATCATGGTTTGAATTTTGTTTTATTTCCTTGATTTCATTTCTGGTTGGATTACCGATGAAAGTAATCCAGTCAAGTAAATGATGATTAATAAATAAAATATGTCTTATGAAAATCAAACACTAACTTGTACTACAACATTAAAATTCGGATTTTATTAAAAATTTTGGTTGAATAATGTTTAATTTTCGAGATGATAAAAATGCTGAAAATTAAAACCTCATCTTGATTTGTGAATCAATTCTACGTAGTAAATTACGATTTGTTTAAAGATCTGAAAATCGGACAATTAAAAGGAGCTAATTTTTTTATTCTTCCTCGCCTTTGCAAGAGACAAAGCAATGAAAGAAATCATTTTACTGATAGCACAAACCTAAACAAAAAACCAAAAAAAAAGAAAAAATAATGTTATGAATATATAGAGTTTTAATTTTGTTCGCAAAGAAGAAAAAAGTTTTATAAAAAAAAAGGTACTTTCGAACGTTAGTTTTTTTAATGCAAAATGTGATTAAGATTGTAGCAGCAGCCAGCAGATGATTGAATAATAATAATAATAATAATTATTATTATTATTATTATTATTATTATTATTATTATTATTATTGTTGTTGTTGTTGTTGTTGTTATTATTATTTACTCCTTTAGAGTTTTTCACATCAGTATTAGCTGATGGTTTTTCACTGGAGTTTCAGTGACAGCAAGTCTCCTGGACTCTTCCCAGTATTCTGACCGTTCTCAGTAATGCTGTCGTTTGGATAGTCCCCACTCGTCTGCCAACTTCCAAATCCTCCAGACCCTTTAATAATCCTTCAGTCACTGTGCCAAAAACACCAATCACAATTGGTACAATCGTCACTTTCACGTTCCACAGCTTTTTTAATTCTCTAACAAGGTCGAGGTACTTATCCTTCCTTTCACATTTTTTCAATTTTATTCTGTGGTCGGCTAGGACAGCAAAGTCGACAATTTTACAAGTTCTCTTCATTTTTTTTTTTTTTTTTTTTTTTTGTTGATTATTATTAGGTCTGGTCTTCTGGCCGAGATTAAGTGATCCGTGTGTATGTCAAAGTCCCACAGGATTTTATGCATGTCATTTTCTAGGACAGGTGCTGGGTTGTGCATATACCCCTTATTATTATTATTATTATTATTATTATTATTATTATTATTATTATTATTCTACTCTGATTAAATACTATTTCTACGATTGATCATGCAGCGATTTCAGAAAAGAATACTTGTCATGATTTTTAAAAAACTTAATTTGTTGTCTTTAATGTTTACTTTATTAAAATTTCATTTAATATAAAAAATCACCTAACTTTTAAAATTAGGGCCTGTCGCGACCTGTTCACTAAAGTAAACACATCGGTTTACTCGATCGCCCTAGAAAAACAACATCCGGTTACAATCGGAAATGACGAAGCCTTTTTTACGACCTTGACCTCCCGTTACAGCAAAAAAAAGGGACAAATTGGAACTAAAAATAATTACAGAAGACTTCTGCCAGAAACAACGCTCTAAATTGGAATTAATTATCTTCGCAAGCCTATATCAGGCTAAAGAAGTAATTTATCTTTATGCCCATTTTTATAGAAGAACTTTCTATTTACACAACTCGACAGAGTGGCGCTGCGTCCACTTTATATAAAAAAAAGGCTTCTGCGGTGGAAAGATTTGGAGGTCCTCGGACGCTCTCAGCACTGGAGGAACCCGTTTGGGCTCCGCAAAGGAACAATGGCAGACGTGAGGCCGTAAGGCTTCCAGTTTCCGCTGGGTGAGCTGCAACATTGCCCCCTTTGTCCTCCATGTATAGCACTAGGCTTTGCTTTCTAGTTCAAGCTATAACCCAGCATACGTGCCCGGACCCACATTTGGGTTCGTGAAACTGCTTTCCTCATTAGACCCACGTTACACTTAGTGGCTCAATTAGCAGCAAAGACCAGCAGGGTTTGAGCCTCAGCTCCTTCCCGACCTTCCCGTCCCCTTTTTCCCCACTTTAATCGACCTTCGGGCTTTTGACCTTGTGTCAAGCCTTGTCAGGTGGGAGACATTGGCAAATAGTCCTCGGACGTTCTCAGGAGCCGCTCTCTGAGCGGACTCCGTAAGGTTGAATCCTACATCTAGTGGAAATTTACTAAGCTTTTTGCTTAGATGTGGCACAAGGCCATCTGAAAGGGGCACCCAATGAGTGGTTGCATTCGCCTTCCCATCACATCGATATGCACAAAAGGTCCTTTTAAGGATCAAAAGAGGTCACTTTCTGCGGGTTGGAGTATCTCTGACGGTCCTTAACCACTCGTCGAAGTAGACGGCCCGGAGGCAAACACGAAGAGGACTCTAAGGCCATCCGATCTTAACCATTCGGTCGGTTCCGCTCGTCTGTTTGGCTGGGCAGCGTTAAAGCTCAGATTAGCTTTTACCTACCGCTTCACTATCTGCGCAGGGCTAAGATACCGCCCATCTTAGCCTCGGCCTCCTGGCCTGTCTGCTCGATAGTGCAGAGCTTTGGCACGGCAAAGCCTTAACAACCGCCTCGATACGTCCGCACGGCTTTAACACGGCAAAGGCTTAGCTACCGCTTCTACCCGTCCGTACAGCTTTGGCGCGGAAAAACCATAGCTACCGTCTCCGATACGCCCGAACAGCTTTGGCGCGGCTCAGCCATAGCTACCATCTCGATTTGCCAACCACGACCGACATCAGCAACCCGCAACGATCGTCCAGGTGTATTCACCAACTCAACCGACACCAGCTTCCCGCAACGATTGTCCAGCTGCACTTCAACAACTCGACCAACTTCAGATTCCCGCAATGATCACCCAGCTGCATCCTACGACTCGACCTACATCGCCAACCAGCAACGATCATCTAGCCGCTTCTCTTTGACTCGACTATACCAGCTGCCGACATCTCCCATCTAGATGAAGACAAATACAACTGTCATGGACTTTACACACGCGCTTATAAACACTACAATAAATTGTCATTTTTGTTATATTTGTTAACTCGCCTTTGTTTCCTTCATTGTCATTGGCTGTCATTACTCACACGCTTAAACTTAAATCATTTGCGGGGTCAATATGCTTATCAGCTCCGCAACAGGCCCTTTTACTTTAAACAACAGCCTTGTGCTCATCTGATAAAGAAGTCTTCAGCTTAAACATACCTTTAAAAAAAAGAAGAAAAAAACTTATCTGAGTTTCAGAGTTTTATTACACTTCACGACTGTAAGACGATTTTGTCATCATCTTGTCGTGCCACCAACACAGATATCCCTGACCCTCTTTCGCTACTCCTCCCTATCGTTCATCACTTCTAGCAGGTCCTCACAGAGCTGCTGTATGTAAGTTCGAGCTGGTCGCCCTGTTTTTGCCTGGCCATATGAGGGGGTCTAATGTTGACCCAACAACGGCCAGTGTCAAACTGAGAAAATCATGGCTTCTGCGAATAGACTCCGCGCATAGTCTATCCATAATCCCCAGAAAATTCCCAGTTATAAAAAATAGGTTTATTTTTCAACCAATCATATTTTTTTCCACAAGTACTATTTTCTGGAGCCGGGGTTTGAAGTCGGGAACATATAAATAGGCCAAGCAGATGTCACACGCCAGTTGAATTACTTTCCGTCCGAAGAGCGTCAACCAACAACACCGTCTGACCAGTCAACCCCCGTCAGCCGGCCAGATATTTCATCCGCTTGTTTATTCTATTTATTCAATAAACATTTGTTTATTTTATTTATTCAATAAACTAAATTTTCTCGTCAGTCTAATTTTTCTTGCAACCACACGCTTGTATATAACAATATTGATGAGTTGCAAAAACTTTAATGACAGCTCGAAAGATGACCCTGTACTGTGAGTCGTACAAATGGAAGAAAGCAGTTGTTAATGTCAGAGCAGAAATTAAGCATCCAATTTGAAACCTTGTGGACCAATTTATCGAGAAGGAATGAATAAACGATAAAGGAATGATTTCCTAGAAAACAATGATCCAAAAATTTGATGCGCTCTCATCATGTTTATGTTGTCTGGTCTGCTGCTAAAGTGTGTATGTGTGTGTGTGTGTGTGTGTGTGTGTGTGTGAGAGAGAGAGAGAGAGAGAGAGAGAGAGCGTTTTCACAGCCTTTTATATTGCCCAGGAAAGTCATCCGACCATAATCCATCCGCATGGGCCGAAAATATAAAATCGAAACCTCAACGGTCAAAATAATCCTCGTGCTAAATAATAATTTAAAATTCTTTCTTTCAGCTACAGATCTAAATAAGTGAAATTGAGTCATTCAAAGTTGGTTTGTTATTTGTTTGTTTTTTAACACACTTTCAAGAGGGAGATCGAAAAATGGCCAAATTCATTATTACTCAATGTGCAAATTAATTGCAGCTTAAGTTTATTTCGTGAGACTCATCAAATATCCAAAATTGATTATGATTGATGGTATTTCACTGGAGTTTCAGTGACAGCAAGTTTCCTCAAGTCTCCTGGACTCTTCTCAGTATTCTGACCATCTTCAATTATCCTTAATCAATTGCTGAATCTGCTAGTCGGAAGAGATATTTTAATTGCTGTCCTGAGGAAATTTTATCGAGTTTCAAATTCAATTGCTGAGTCCCCTATTCGAAAGGAGATATTTATAATTGCTGAACAGAGGCAATTCTTTCAAGTTTTCTACCTTTGAATTTCTATGCCGTGAACACAAAAATTATGAATGCTGAACACGAGGCTTTTGGAATTTTCCCCTTCAAGATTCTTCATAAAGAAACTTTCTAAGAAACAAATTGCTGAAATCTGTCTCAATACATTTTTCCTAATTACAATTTCTGCTGCTGCTGTTCGACTGAAGATTCTACTGATGTGAAGACTTCCATTTTTAAAGGACTTTTTCAAATTTTCCTCCTTAGTCACTTTTTCTTTTTTGGTTGAATTAAACAGAGACACTAAACTTTAAACCATATTTCGTTGGTTCAATAGTAAGTAAATTTTTTTTACTCTAACGAATTGTTTACAAAATATGTTTTTGTGTTTAAATTCAACAAAAGACATCCATTCAAAAGTTTTCTTTCTTAAACCATATTTCGTTGGTTCAGTAGTAAAGAATTGTTTACTAAATATTTTATTTTATTTTTTCAATATGACATTTTTTCTCTAAAAATTCAACGAAAGACATTTCTTAATAAGTTTTCTTTTTTAAACCATATTTTGTTGGTTCAGTAGTAACGAATTGTTTACTAAATATTTTATTTCATTTTTTCAATGGCATTTTTTTCTCTTAAACTTCAACGAAAGACATCTATATCTATCTTCTTATCTTCTTATCTATATAAATAAAAATGTAAATGTTTGTTACTAACCGAAAATCTCCAGTTTTATACCCCTAATTTGTTTAAAATTTTCAATTTTATTCAAATTCAGGAGTGTTTTTATATACTTATTATCTAAAAATATTTCAATAATTAAAAAAATATTTTTAATAAGTCGTTTTTCTCCGAGAAAAGCCGACCTCGAATTATGAAGGTAAATATTACTTCCCTTTTCCAAGAATTTTACACGTGATTTTATTTTCTGCTTCATCACGTTTCTAAACCATATTTCGTTGGTTCAGTAGTAAGTAAATTTTTTTTTTATTCGAACGAATTGTTTTCAAAATTTCCTTTTTTTGTTTAACTTCAACGAAAGACATCCATTAAAAAGTTTTCTTTCTTAAACCATATTTCGTCAGTTCAGTAGTAACGAATTGTTTACTAAATATTTTATCTTATTTTTTGTTGGTTAACTTCAAAGAAAGACATTCCTTAAAAAGTTTTCTTTTGTTTTATTATTATTATTATTGATAAGACACTAAACATATTTCATCGGTTCAGTAGTAACTAATTGTTTACTAAATATTTTTTTTTCTCTTCTGTTGTTTAACTTCAAAGAAAGACATTCCTTAACAAGTTTTCTTTCGTTTTATTATTATTATCGATAAAACACTAAACTTTAAACCATATTTCGTCAGTTCAGAAGTAACGAATTGTTTACTAAATATTTTCTTTTCTTTTCTGTTGTTTAACTTCAAAGAAAGATATTCTTTAAAAGGTTTTCTTTCGTTAATAAAATTTAAACCATATTTCGTTGGACCAATTGTAAGTAAATTTCTTTTTATTCTAAAAACTTATTCTTAAATTTTTTCTTCATTATTGATATCCCATTTATTTTGTTGTTTAATAAATATTTTATCATGTTGCGAAATATTAACCAACCCAAGCTTTGTAATGGCACACGTCTTTCAGTAAAAAAAATAATGACCAACATCACTGAAGCAAAAATTTTGACAGGGCCTTTCAAAGGTGAAGATGTCCTCACTCGCGAATTCCTATGATTCCAACAGATATATCATTTCAATTTAAGAGATTGCAATTCCTAATTCGATTGGCATTTGCAATCACGATCAAAAAAAGCACAGGGACAATCTTTAGAATTGTGTGGCTTATATTTATACACTGATTGCTTCTCACATGGGCAATTATATGTTGCCTGTTCCAGAGTTGGCAATCCAGATAATCTCTTTATCAACACAGAAAATGGAACTACCAAAAATATTGTGTATCCACAAGTATTGGAAAATTAAACATATTAGAAACATGCATTTTCTTCTTTTTTCCCCATTTAAACAAACTGAGCCACAGCAACGCGTGGCCGGGTACAGCTAGTATATATATATATATATATATATATATATATATATATATATATGCTACCGAGAGGGAAAGGGAGGTCAATTCCCCTACCCTACGGAGTTTGAATCAACAGGCCGCAAGGACTGACCGCTAAAACAGTAGCAGAATGAAGGTCAAAAGTTACCCGCACTCCATGACCTATAATCTGTTGGACGAAGAAAAGAATCCTGGTCACTCTAGTAGCATGACCGGAGGAAATTGTGGGAGAAGAAAAAAGCCAAATGATTGGCCAGACCCTTTAGCGTCAAAATGATACCTTTTTCTCAGAGGAAATTTGGAAAAGAATCTTTAGTTTGAGGACAGAAGTCGGCGGATAAATACGCCGGTTTACAGCCAAAACTGCGGGAGGTCCCCTTGCCCGCAAGAAGAATCTTTAGTTCTGGACAGACTTTGGCGAAAGAGAGACGACAAGTCCGCCAACTCCGAGGATGTCACCCGCCCGTAAAAGAAAGGAACCTGAAAATTAAGCTTTGGCAAAGATAAATACAACTTAAACTGTTTTTCCTTCTACCCTTCCTCAATTCATGCTCAATTCATGCAAGATGGTCCAAAAGCAGTCTGGAGCATTCCATACATTTCTGTGGCATTTTTCCCAAGTTTAAAACTTGTGTTTGTCTTTCTCTTTCCCTTTCTCCCTTTCACTGTCTATGTATTTGTCTATTTGTCTTTCCGTTTCTTTCTCTCTCTCTCTCTCTCTCTCTCTCTCTCTCTCTCTCTCTCTCTCTCTCTCTTTTCCTATATATATATATATATATGCATATATTCACTTCGTGTGAGGGTGATATAAGGCAAAG
>OY757923.1:152500-282500 GCA_963585895.1 Sepioteuthis lessoniana | reverse complement strand
ACAGGTCTAGAGTCTACCAACGAGAAACTATTAGGCACTTATTATAAAAAAATGCATCAAACCCAATATGTAGATTGTGCGAACAAAAAACTGAATCAATAGAGCACTTAGAGTCCTGTTGGCCAATTCTAATACAAACAGGATATAAAAAATGGCATCATAAAATAGGACATTTCACCTTGCCAGCCATAGTTGGAATCCTGGGTATAATTACATATAATTGCTTCACAGAATGTGGATGGATGGACGGCGGTGAAGGAATCAGATGAATAGGAAAATTGATAAATTTCCCTTTCATAAATTGTTGTCGCTGCGACAGACAGAATGCGGAGTGATTAGAATCAACAAGTCTAAGGAAAGAAGAGAGAGATGGTGGGTTGAAACGAGCCGAGAATTTAAAAAATAATGAACCTGTTTTATTATAGTAATCACGTAACCAAGTGAACGTTTGGCAACTAAAGTCAAATGGATAATCAGTTGATGTCTGAAATCTGAATACGAGGGCCTTTCAATAAGTTTCCAGACTTTTTTGTACGGGCATCTAAAATTGTCGTAGACTCTTGAAAATTCAGTATGTTATTACTATACATCTTATGAAATGACTGACCAATATGATTTCAGGCTCAAATGAACAGCTACAGCAGGAATTGGAATACACCCTACTAAAGCCTGATTGTCATAGCTGATGAATTTCAAAAATGCAATCTGGACATGAGGACACTTTAGAAGAACGATATGCAATAAAATTCTGTTTTAAACTTGGAAAAATGCCACAGAAACGTATGGAATGCTTCAGACTGCTTTTAAACCATCTTGCATGAATCAAGCATCATTTTTTGAGCGGCATAAGAGATTCAAGGAAGGCAGGGAGTCTGTGAGGGATGATGAGAAGTGTGGGATGAGTAAGGAAGTCAGAACACCAGAGTTTATTGGCCAAATGAATAATTTCATGGATAAGGACCGTTGTGTGTCTATAGAGACAATAAGTGCAAAGTTTGATGTCAGTGTGGGAACTGTACTCACAATTATTCGCGAGGAACTGAAGATGTGGAAGATTTTGTCCCAAGGGTGCTCAGAGAAGATCAGAAAGAAAGACATTGTCATGACAGCAGGAAGATGGTCGAGCTGATCAATTCAGATCCTGCAGTTCTTGATGCTCTGGTGACCTGCGATGAAAGCTGAATCTACTGCTATAACCCAGAGACCAAGAGACAGAGTTCCCAGTGGAAGCATGCTGGCTCACCCAGACCCAAGAAGGCCAGACAGAGCAAATCCACCCACAAACTTTTGATGATCCCTTTTTTTGACAGCACTGGCATGATCTACATGCACTTGGTTCCCACTGAACAGACAGTCAACAAGGAATACTATGTTGAGGTTTTAAGGGAGTCTAGGAAGAGATTCCTTGGGAAGAGGCCAGCACTCTTCAAATCGGGTCAGTGGCATTTCCACCAGGACAATGCACCAGACCACAATTCCATCTTTGTCATAGACTATCTGACCAAGATGGGCATCAAGACAGTTCCTCACCCTCCCTATAGTCTAGACCTTGCTCCCTGTGACTTTTGGTTATTCCCTAAGCTCAGAAGCTGTCGTTATGAGACAATTGAGGATATGAAAGAGGCTGTGACGAAGGTCATTGACACGCTCACACAAGATGACTTTCATGGGGCCTTCCAGAAGTTATTGGAACGGTACAACAAGTGCATTGCAGCCGGAGGAGATTACTTCGTAGGGAGCTAGAGTTTCATGTGTGTACTATCAATAAAAGTGCCCATGCCAAAAAAGTCTGGAAACTTATTTAATGATCCTCGTACTTTATATATATCAGCAGAATATGGAAAGTACCCCCATGTATCAAAGAAAGAATGAAAACCAATTTGTTAATCAAAACAATTAAAAATATTAATGAAGATCAATTTTTTTTATAAAATAGAACAGAGAAAACTGAGATTTAAAGACGAAAAAATTGAAAGACACTTATCAGGAAACTTGAAAGGATCATCATGATATATATATATATATATATATATATATATATATATATATATATATATATATATATATATATATATATATATTAGGGCAGGTAGATTTTTCACTTTTTTTAAAATAATAAAAAATCTCACTTACCGAAAGTTGTGTTTGGACCAATTAAGTACTCATACATTAAATTAGATCAAATAGTCCAACGGCTTTTTGAACATTTGGTATCAAAGATCGTAGACAAAAATATACTGATAATTCCTCGTTTTTGCAAGATTTGGCTTGAATATTAGTGGGAAAACCAAATAATGTTAGTATTTAAATCAGGGAATGTCCTTTTATTTTATAAAAATGATATTAATTAAAGAAATGATGACTAATCTTCAATTTGAAAATTTGCACCCCTCCCCCCATATTCAATATCTTCAATAAACTGCCTTTTAACTTTTTGAATTAAGTAGTAATATTTGAATACCTTAAAAATTGATCTTTTTCTAAGTGAAAATATAACAAACAAACAGATAAGGAAAAAGAACCACAATCTTAATAGAGCTTAATATATAGAGTCATGTTGCTCCATATAAGAGCCCTTAGACAAAAATGCCATCCTCAATTTCTGACTCAAAACTTTGGCTGTTATGTGTTGATGCCTTGCTTCAAAACAATATACAGTTTGTGAAGCTTCCGTTGTTAACTTGACTGCCCGTTCCATGGCCTGAGAATGTGAGGGCAAATCTGGCAAGTCAAGCTTGGTTCCATTCAACAAAGATTCTCGAAGTTCAGATTCAGAATAATCTTCTGTCATTGGTGGTTCAAAAATGCCACATAATGTTAAATCTATTAATTGTGTCCAATGTGTGGCATTAAAATTAATTGTTGGTATTCTTTTTAACCTTTTCCTGGTTGACTCCTCACTCCTGAAAGAATATAAAAATTAATTGATTGAATTATTAAAAAATTCCAATCTTTACTGCTTTAATAATTATGGTGAAATTAGATAAAATCTTCAAAAATGATTCAATAAATTGGAATAATTGAGGCAGTGATATATGAATAAATATTTACTTACCTAATGGCCAAAATTCTTTTTAAAGATTCTTCTCTTACTTCAACTTCCTCAGATTTGAGCATGGAATATAGAAGGTTTTCTGGTAGTAAACAAAATGTATTACCTTGTATATTTCTTAATGCTATCTGTTGGAATTCATGAGGCTTCTCCTTAATCCTCTGGATCATATTAAAAATGTGCAGTTGCTGATTGTGGAATTTATTATTTCTTTAATTTCAAACCAACAAGTGGCATACACATTTGTGATAAAATTTATCAAACTGTGGAGTTTTGTTGTGAGCCTTTGTGGGTATGCACTACGAGTCCATAAACTAATGAGCCTGATGGCCAAAGTTAACCATCTTGCCTGGTTTAAAGGACCAATTTTCCAGGAGGCATATCTAGATTAAACCTTACCTTTAGAAATACCTACTGCGTATCCATACAAAATTATATTTATATATGTTGGTTTAACCTCAACTACCCTGTTGAGGAGACTTACAATGCACCTTTCTGACACAAGTTCAATAGCTCAGCATTTAAAAAAACATTCATGCCCAACAACACAACTACGAAAAATTCTCACCGACAACACAACAATACTCAAACATCAAAATAATAAACAAAAACTTCAGATTCTCGAAGCACTATATATTAGAAAGCTGCAACCAGCACTTAATAGAATTAATTTTCAAACCAGTGCTGATGTACTTAAATGTCTTTAGCTACTGGCACTATTTACAGAATAACATTTAAAAGCAAACACCATAATTTTCAATGGCAAAGACGTACTTACACAGTAGTAATTTGCTAAAACAAAAGTTACATCACTTTTGTAATAGATTCTCCCCTGATGATGGCCCAAAGTTGGGCAGAAAGTACTAGGGATACATACAACTATGGACAATACCTAAATCAATTCCCCCCGAATACGATAAAAGTAATACAGGAATTCGAACAGATCCAGAAGAAAATATGTAGGCATAAAATATCTATTATGTTTAATGAAATTTGCATTAACGAAGAAATGCTGCCTAAATATACATATATATATATATATATGCACATAAACATATATAAATATGCATATGCAAACATATGTATATATACCAACACACAAAAGATATAAAATGACTTCATGTCAAATCTGGTTTGGTGGAAAGTCAGAAAAATCCATACAAACACACACAAACATGTATTCATAAAATGTAACTGACTTTGCAACAAAACTTATGTATGCATGTATGTGTGTATGTATGTAACTGCAACAAGGCAAAAATAGAGATATTTTTATTAGAACAATACACTTAAAATGCTGTTCGAGAATTTCCTGTTCAATTTTCAACAAGTTATTATTTTGCAGGGGTATTCAATAAACATTCTTATTTTATCATCCAAATACTTAATATAACAGAGATAACTATGATATAATTATTAATTAGATTCCTTCATCCTCCCTAAATACAAACATTGGTATCATCGTAGATTAGTAACAACCTATTCACATGACATCTAGTTCCTAATAAAAAAAATTAACTGATTTTATTGGGAACTAAAATTAAAAGTTATTTTATTTCATTCATGAAAATATAAATTATTCACCTGCTTCCACCGAAATTTTAGAATTTCACAAAACTCCAGAAATTTATATATATGAATGAAGGAGTAGTTGTATGTGTGAATATGCTAAAAACCAGATTTTGGAATGAGAATAGTCTAAATTTGTGTGCAAATTCCAAAAACTCCAGATTTTCAGCATGATTACCTCAGGGGTATTTGCATGTGAATTCCCAGCATCCCAGGAGATTTTTTGTGTGAATGTACTACAACTGAAAAATTTTTGAGTACAAATTCCCAAAACCCTAAGAGATTCAGTGCGTGAATACATTATACCCCAGGAGATTTTGAGCATGAATAAACTAAACCCCAGGAGTTTCTGAGTGCAAATTCCGCAAATCGCAGGATTAGTGAATACACTAAACCCTGGGTGTTTTTGAGCACAAATTCTGAGAACCTCATAAGATTTTCTGCATGAATACACGAAATTCCAGAAGATTTTGTGAGCAAATTTTCAAAACTCCAGGAGATATTCTGCATGAAAACATGATACACCAGGAGATTTTGTGTACAAATTTCCAAAACCTCACGATTTTTGTGTGGGAATACACTAAACCTCATAAAATTTTGTAGCTAATTCCTGGAACCTCAGAAGGTTTTCCGCATGAACACACTAAACCTCAGGAGTTTTTGAGTACAATTTCCCCAAACTTCAGGAGAATATATGCATAAATATACTAAACCTCAGGAGTTTTTGAGTGCAAATTTCCAGAACCCCAGGAGATTTTGTGCATGAATTCATTGAATCCCAGGATATTTTGTTTGCAGATTTCCAAACCCCAGGATATTTTGTGTGGGAATATACTACACTCCAGGAATTTTTGTGTGCATATTCCAGAACACCCCAGAGATTTTGAGTGTGAATATGCTAAACTTCAGATTTTGTGTGCGAATATGCTAAACCCCTGCACATTTTGTTTCTAAATACCTTAAACCCAAGGATTTTTTTTCTTGAATACACTAAATCCAGTGAATTCTTGTCATATCTGCAAAATTCCTGAATGACAAAGATTATTGAATTTTTATTTACTGAGTCTCTCCACTAACAAACTTATTCTCTTGGGCCATATTTACACATTTCCAATGATAAATTCAGCAAGCTCTGCTTATTACTAATATCTTCAAGAATTTGAAGAAATGAAAATTCATAACTTGATTTTTTATAATTCAAATTTTTTTGATGAAGTATCATTGATTATAGTTCATTTTTGACCAGCATTTTCTTTCATTTTAATTCTCTTACATTTACATGTGGTAAGAATAGTCTTGAATTGTGTGAATCTCTTAGATGAAGAATTGTTAATTTCATCAACTGAAAACATTGTCAAAATACACCTAACAAATGCCATTGAGTGCTTATCAGTCATATGGAAGTCTTATCTATCTGATATAATAAAAGAAGGTTTTTTCCAAGCTGTGACAGTATTCATACTACAGTATGGATTCATCATATGGACTCTGACAAAACACATAGAGAATAAAGAATGTTAAATGCTTCTTAAACAAAATCTGGAAACAACACTCCAGAAAACAGCAGGTGTATGGCCACCAATCTCTCATTTCAAAAACCAGCCAAGTAAGACAAATAAGCTTCATTAAGATACTCTAAATTGAAGAATAAAGTCATCTTTTGCCTTTTGAAGTTATCAATAATTTTTACATCATAAATTGACAAAAACAGTAACTAGATAAATTAAACTAAACAAAGCGCTTCCCAAGGGACGCAATATCTAGTCTAGTAAGTAATAATTTTAGAGTGCTTTCCCTTGAACTATCAGCACTGACAGACTGAAATAAGTGACAATATTTAAATAACAATAATGATTTATTAACATGTCAAATAATTATTATATAGCTTCTATGAATGAAAACTGATTTGATACTGAGTTAAGTTTACCAAAGAAAACATTTAAGCAATTATATTTAATTCATACCCTTTTGATAATTTTCATATTTGGTATTTTATAACCATTAAATTCATATTATTGTCTATATTGATATATGATATATGATGCAATAAATTTCACTGTAAAAAGCTTTATTAATCATAAGTATTGTACATTTGGCTTGAACCCCACCAACCCTCAATTGATTATGAATTCTAAATTAGCTTTTTTCTAAAATATATATGATATATATACCATTAAAACTTATGCTTTGTGACTAATTTGTTATTTCAGTAGTTTGAAAAACTGGCATCAATCTAAAGACAAAATGTATTACACATAAATTTTCTGACAAAAAATAAGTTCAAGAAGCAAAAAATATATATACAAATAAATGTTGATTTGAATCAGTAACATAACAAAACTAACATTTATATTAGTCTCTCAGAGATTCTTATTAATGAATTTGTATTATGCTTTAGTCATTGAAATAAAAAGGGATACAAACTTGTTTTATAGTAGGTATGTTCTGAATAACTTTGATGTCTAATATTTTAGCTCCTACCATTTCTCTAACATTTTTATATCTACAATATGCAAGCATGTTTAGTCTCTTGATTTAAAGATTTTTCAATAATTCTTAATTATTTGTGCCAATAGGAGAAGGTATTGTTGAGAGAAATAGTTCTATTTTTTATATTCAAATTTCAGAGTTCATTTCTTATTTGATTGAATTATGGTAGTAGGTGAACTTTTTTGAACGTTCATTTTATTTTCATTGGTTGGATAGCTAAATCAGTCTTGAAATATATTGTTAAAATTAATACTCTCTGATGATGACCTGGAGCCAAAGTAATTTGGGATTAATAAAAAAATTCATAAAAACTTATTTACCAACATTTATGTCTATTTTTTATATACCCACCACACATAGATAAATGTTCAGAGAGAGGCAGAGAGAGAGAGAGAGAGAGAGAGAGAGAGAGAGAGAGAGAGAGAGAGTGCATAATTTTCATTCTTACATATTATATGCTATCAATGGAAGCACTTATAGCATAAGTTATCATTGTAGGAAATGGATATAGTAATCTGAGTTCAAATCCTGAACCAGGCTGTTTATGCTTCATGTCACATTTTCATAGATGGAATGCTTTTTGTCAACTGCTAGGTCTCAATGGGAGCAGTACTTGTTAAATCAATAATTTGCTTCTTAAAAAAGGAGTCCCTTTCAATTCCACCATATACACAGTGTCATCAACTGTAAATGAAAACCGGCTTTTGGTATGGTTAGTGGAGGTTCAATTTCTTCATTTTATGTATTTCATGTTGTAAAATATTCAGATTTGAAATTTGTCCTAATTCTTTTAATATAACAT
The DNA here is from genome assembly GCA_963585895.1 of Sepioteuthis lessoniana. Taxonomy (NCBI): domain Eukaryota; kingdom Metazoa; phylum Mollusca; class Cephalopoda; order Myopsida; family Loliginidae; genus Sepioteuthis; species Sepioteuthis lessoniana. The sequence continues at coordinate 274,587 of OY757923.1, read as the reverse complement.
TGAAAGGAGGTATTTTTGACTTTTGTAGACATCTTACATGAAAGTGACAAATATAAGCAAGCCGTTTCAACAGTTGATTTGAATTTTTTCAATGCTCAAATGAATATCAGCAGATAGATGGGAATGGATAGGGTCTTGCGTGTAGATGAATATTGACAGGGACCAACAGGTAGATGGAAATGGACAGGCTCCCACAGAACACTGGGAATGGATAGGGGCCTAAAGACAGATGAGAATGGAGAGGGACCAGCAGGAAAATGGGATTGGATAGTGTCTTGAAGGTAGATGGAAATCTACTGGGCCCAGTTGGTAATTGAGAATGGATAGGGACCAGTAGGTAGATGTGAACAAGATGCTACTGGTTGATGGAAAGTGACAGGGAACACAGGGCAGCTAAGAATATAAGCAGGTAGACAGAATGGGATAAGATCCATTTGATAGACGGAAAAGTCAGGTTTCAGCTGGTATATAAGATAGGAACCACTGGGTAAATAAAAATGAACAGGATCCTGGAAGTGGATGAGAATGGACATGGATCACTAGGCAGATAAGAACAGACAGAGTCCAGCAGGGAGATGGAAAAGGATAGGATCCAATATGTAGATAATTCCGTTTGGATTGGTTGATTTTTTAATGACATATCAACCTTTGTGGATTATTTAATTGTGGTACTATTTAACCCATAATTGAGGTGATAAGGATGAGTGGTAAAATGACATTATTTAGATTCATCTGCCTTTTTCTATGGGATGATCCCCCTTAGTTTAGTCAAGTAATTCGCCATCTTTGTTAATGCATATGCGCACCTTAAGCTGAATAAAACCTTAATCGCATAAAGGTATTCTCTCCAGTCTTATTATTCGCCACAATATATTCAGCTTAATGACATTCAGAATGGATAAAATACTAAAACCTGAAAGATTCAACCAAGACCCTAATTCACCTCTCGCCGCAAAAGAATGGAAGTTTTGGTACCGAACATTCAAAAACTACTTAGACGTTATTCAAACGCTCGGATTACTGCTGGATAAATTCAATGTTTTGTTGGGTCACATAGACCAGACAGTGTATGATTACATAGAAAACTGTAATACATACGAAGAAGCTATACAGATACTTAAAGATATTTACGTTAAAACAACAAACAAAATTTTTGCTTACGATCTTCTCTGAAGTTATTACCAGAAACCCAATGAATCTATCGACCAGTTCCTACAGGCGCTGCACAAGCTGTCTAAAGCTTGCAACTAAAAACCAGTGTCCTCAGAAGCCTACAAGAAAGAAGCTATTCATATTCATGATGCATTCATCAATTGTCTTGAATCTAATATTATTCGACAGAGACTATTAGAAACGTTAGTTTTGCAAAACACCTATAGTCAAGCTCAGTCTCTCGACCTTGCACAAAAAATAGTGTTACATTTATCCAACAGAATCCTCCCACACCTACCATGAGTGCAGCTGCTAGAGAAAAGAAACCATCTATGAAAGCCATGTTAGCTGCAACCAAGTCATAATGCTGGTTCTGTGGAAATTTACGCCATCTACAAAGTATGTCCCCTGCAAGACAAGTGACTTGCCATAAATGCTCTAAAACCAGACATTTTGAAAAACTGTGCAATTCAAACAGATCCAGTACTCAGTCTGCTGCAATTGGTGATGCTATCCATTCCATGTTGATCAATAACAGCCCCATACTTTCAACTATTCATTCTACTGCCACTGAGTTGGGATTCCAAGCATCCACCAACCTGACAGTGGGAGCACCAATAAAAGCTTTGTAAGCCACAAAGTCACCAAAAGGCCTAAGCTAAAGAAACACTCAAGCACTGGATTAATTCGCATGGCTACAGGAGCACAGACCACAAAGATTGCAGGATATTGTGTTGTGGATTTTAACCTTCTGGGACATGAGCGCATAAATATTATTTGAAACATAATTAATGATCTGTATACTTATGTAATCCTTGGAACTGATTTCCAACAGCAGCATGAAAGTGTTGTCATCAAATATGGTGCCAGTAAACCAACACTAACCTTTTGTGCTCTCACAACTGGGCACAAAAATTTGTTGTGAAAGAAGATGAGAATCATAAAAAGAGAATGGTTATTGACTATTCTCAAACAATCAACAAGTATACACTGTTAGATGCATACATGATCTCCATCATTGGATGCAGTGTCAACCTGCTGGCTTAATATAAGTATTCCAGCACTATAGATTTGAAAAGTGCATACCATCAAATTCCACTACATCCCAATAATAGGCCTTATACAGCCTTCCAATCAGGGGGTCAACTTTACCAGTTTACCAGAATGCCTTTCGGAGTGACTAGTGGGACTGCTTGTTTCCAAAGAAAAATGGATGAATTCCTCAAAAAGCATGGATTACAGGACATGTATGCCTATGTTGACAATTTAATTATCTCTGGCGCTACAATGTAAAAGCATGATTTTAACCTTCAACATTTCCAAAGGGCTGCCACACTAGACAACTGAAAATACAATTAAGAGAAATGCAAGTTTTCTACCCAGACAATTTATCATTTGGGATACCGTATATCTAAAGGAATAATCAAGCCTGACACAGGATGTCTTCGGGTACTAACAGAACTACCTGCACCCCAAAACTCAAAGTCTTTAGAACGAATCATTGTTTGGACATTATGCAAAGTGGATCAGTAAGTTTTCTGATAAAATCAAAAGGCTGAAATCTGTACAAATCTTTCCATTATCTGGAGAGGTTTTATTAGCCTTCCACACACTGAAAGCAGACCTAATAAATGTTAGCCTAACAGCAATCAGTGATGATCTGATGTTTGTCATAGAAACTGATGTATCACACAACTCTGTATCAGCAGTTCTCAGTCAGGACAATCGACCAGTTGCCTTTTACTCAAGATCCCTACGAGGCAGTGAGCTAAACTATGCATCAGTAGAGAAAGAGGCTCTTGCAATAGTTGATGCTGTTGAAAAATGAAGACACTTTCTAATTTGGAGACACTTCGTTCTAAAAACAGATGAGAAATCTGTGCAATTCATGTTCGATGTACAAAATCGTGGGAAAATAAAAAATGAAAAAATTCTGAGCTGGAGAATCAATCTTGCATCCTTCAGTTTTGACATTCAATACCACAAAGGAAAAGAGAATGTAGCAGCAGATACTCTAACTCGATCAAGTTGTGTTATCCTTCCAGATAGCAAACTATTGAAATTGCATGAATCCCTGTGTCACCCAGGTGTAACCAGAATGATACACTTTCTTTGAAGTTCGTATTTGCCTCACTCAGTAAAAGAAATCTGCATTCAATCAGCCAATTGCCAAATATGCAATACAGTCAAACCGAATTTCCACAAACCATCTAATTTACTCCTAATCAAAGCCACTCAACCATCGACTTTAAGGGCCCAGTACCTTCCTCATCTAGGAACAAATACCTGCTAACCATCTTAGATGAGTTTTCCAGGTTCACCTTTGCCTACATGTTGTGAGACCGAAACTTACCTGCATCATGGACTCTTCCAGCTCTATATTACTAGGTAGTAATATTCTAATACCGTAGTGGTATCAGCTAGAGGGAACACTTGTCACTCTGACTGACTTCTGTTTTTCTTCGTACTATTGAAAAGTAAGTTTAATTTTTGAAAATCATTGTCATTGTTATCGTTGGATTTATTAATATTTTTGTTATTTCTTTGTGACCCCCCCCCCTCAAACAATTGTTATTGTTGTTTGTCTTTGAGGAGGGTCAAACCTCAACTCAATCCTCGTCTATTTTTAAAAAAACGACCGCCATTTTTCATCTTGTCATTCGCTGTTTTTTGCATCGCTTGTCCTACATTCGTTTTTAAAAACTACATTCGGACACTATTCCTCCTAGTTGCTTCTAAAAGCGACTATGGAAGAACCGACGCTTAATCCACCAACTTTTAATCCAACAAACGCATCACAATAAGACATATTTCACGACACAGAACCCTCCCCAAAGCCGGAAGACTTATCATTATCTTCATCGGCCAGTACTATCCCACCAGCACAAAGATCACCGGCAACGCCTGTCTCCTGGTCGACACAAATTAAAAAAAAAAAAAAAAAAAAAAAAAAAAAAATCTACCGACCACGCGAACGACAGAGTTCAAAAGTAAGCCAAGTACTTCAAAGATAATTGAATTTTACCAGTACCAGATCTAGTTGAGGCCGTTGAGCCTAGAACTGTCGTTTGTGGCATACCAGCTAAGTATATCTGCAGAAGAAGTTTTGCAACCTGGGATGTCTGGTTTCCAACTGAAGACCTGGCAAAAAAACTTGCATCGAATAACATCACGACGTAGTTCTTCAGGCTTCACCCGGAATACAAGGACAAACAACAAATAAAGGTCACTGTATGCAACGTTTCCATGCAGTTAAATGGAGACGTTCTCGCCGCTTTTCTTAGTTCATTTGGCGGCGTAGAAACTTACACACTAATAACATCCGTAAATGGAACGGCATATGATGACTACGTTTTTAACATGATTTTAGATAGGGTAGGTTTCCACTCAATCCCACATATCATAACGTACAGAGACACCACGATGACAGTAATCGTTGAAGCCCGAATACCGCTTTGCTGGGATGTAAGCTGCTGGGGCACTTTGGACGCTCTTGCCCGCAAAAAAAAAACAAAAAACAAAAACAGCCACCGGAACGACAACAAAAACAGTCACCACCGCTACAACCAACGCTATAATCACTACTACAAAGAAGACAACAGCAGCAGAAACCACAACAGAAAAAATAAAAATAAAAACCCGAACCCGAAAACTGGGAACCACCCCAACAAAGAGGAGGGGTGGACCCAGGTAACCCATAAAGGAAAAAACAAAAACCTCCCATTAATTCAACAGTATCACAAGAAACACCAAAAAAAGAAACGCCAGCAAAAACTAACTAATCAGAAAAAATAAACGGACCACCATCGGAAAAAATACAGCGGAAAACCAAGATTTATCTACACCAACGAAAAAGGAAAAAAAGAAAAAACAACAACATATCCTGGAAGAAGAAGAAATGGACACTATATTTAATTTGAAAAGAACGAGAGATAGTAACGACTTTACTGGGGAGGGGGAGAAAGTGCAAAAAGTCACCAATCACAATCACAAGCAGAAATACAAACAAAAACACAATCTAAAATAAATATCCAACACCCAGCGCAACTCATTCCACCCCCACAAACAAATACAACAACCCAACAAACTGACACCCCCGCTTTCCCCAACATTACCTACTCTCTCACCCAAAGCTAATTTCACGGTCCCATTCAGTGGCTAGAGACTCTCTGTCACTAGAATCATCACCTGGAACATCAAAAAATCGAGCAAAGTCGGCCTCTAATGAGGTTCGACGTTCCCTTAACGGGTTTTATTTTTGTCAAGACATTCTCGTCATCTAACACCGATCATCTTCTTAAAAAATCATTAAAGCCTCTCACTTCATTAAAGACAGTAGATAACCACAAGGACGTCACAAACCAGTATTTATTTAGGGGTGCACTCATGGTGACTAACTTTGTTCGTTCGACTGGCAACCGAACTAAAGAGCTTTGGCGCTTTATTGAAGAAGCCAGTTGGACGGACATAAGGTTGGCGGAGTTGGAGCACCCCCTCCCTCAATGTCATGCTTTCAAAATGTACGGACAGGGTCCCGATTTATGTTCATCCCAGTTTTTATAGGTCCCTAAAGCTGTGGTACCCAATGGATGTCGGAAGAATTTCCAGGGACGGCCGAATTACCCCTGAACTCGGCTCCAGTTCCCCGTGTCAGGCCGTCGGTATCCTCAGCCTGGAGGATTTCCGGCCCATAATCGACACTGAGTAAGGTGAGTGGGTCTGATGACTTTAAACCTTGCCACGTTGAATGTGAGGGGACTGAGGGATTCAAGCAAGTGTGCACACTTGCTTGCTGAACTCAAGAACCTCAGAATACATGTCGCTGCGGTGCAAGAGACTCACTTCATTTGCGCTGCGGACTCACGTGTGCTCGAGAACGATTTTAACGTTTTCTCAGCATATGGCAGCCGCAGTAGCGCTGGGGTCTCTTTGCTAGTTGAACGCAGCCTTGATGCTGATGTTGACGTTGTTTTTGCAGGTGACGGGGGCTGTCTGGTTGTGGCCGATGTTGCCGTTGAAAGTTTCAAGTTCAGGCTGGTTGTGGCTTATGTGCCCAATATCATTGCAGAGAGGGTTTCCTTTTTTCGTCGGTTGGCGCCATTCCTGGACGATTCGAAGCGGCTTCTCTTAATGGGTGACTGGAATGCGATCCTTGATCCCCAGATAGATAAGGTCGGGCGGGGAGCTAGAAGGCTGGGAAGGTGTGAAAGCAGCCTTGTCGACTTCGTGACTCGTCACGGCCTCGTCGACAGGTTTCGTCTTGATCACCCAGGGCGGGAGATGTGGACGTGGCTAGATAGCAAGCCGTCTGCCAAAGTAGGTTCCTACTTGGACAGAGTGTTAGAAGAGCTGATAGCGATTTCGTTAGTTGTCCCATGTTCCACTTGATAGCGTGGACTGACCATAAACTTGTTAGGGTCAGTCTGCGGTTAGCTAATAGACCTAGTCTGGCCGGCTACTGGAAGTTCAATACCTCCTTACTGGAGATACGGGACTTCCGGGACCGGCTGGAATCCCTAATTAGGCGAGCGTTAGTGGGGGCGGTTACCGGGAATAGGTGGTGGGCTTCTCTTAAGCATAGGATTAGAGATTTCGCCACCAAGTACGGTCAGCAGCTCAATCTAGATAGGACCGCGAAGGCAAAATCTATAGAAGATAGACTTTCCCGGTCGGTGGCTGGGGGGACTCCCTAGGTGTAGAGCTAGCTAGGAGGGACCTTGAGCGTGAAAGTAGCGAGCGCTACAAGGGATCAGTAGTTAGATCTAGGCTAAAAAGAGTTCTCAACGAAGCTGTGAAATCGTCAACTCAACCTAGATAGGACCAAGGAGATGAAATCTATAGAAGATAGACTTTCCCGGGTGGTGGCTGGGGGCGGGGCTCCTTAACCGTAGAGCTAGCTAGGAGGGACCTTTTAGCGAGCGCTACAAAGGAATCGTAGTTAGATCTAGGTTAAAAAGAGTTCTCAACGAAGCTGTGAAATCGAACGCGACTGTGCGTGAGGAAAAAATGCGAAGGTTTCCCGATCGGTATATCGATTCCGTCAAGTCCCCGGATGGGCGCGAGCTGCGATCGAATCGCGAGATGCGTGATGCCTTTCGGGCGCATTTTCGCGATTGCTTTTCCCGCTGTCCTGATCTCCCGCTTCAGGAGTTTCGCAGATATCTTGCCGACTTCCCCCGCCTCGGGGCGGCTGAAGCGGCTAGTTGCGTGGGTGTGATTACTGAATGCGAAGGCCGTGATGCGTTGAAGCAGGTCGGCCTCAACAAGTCGTCAGGACTAGATGGTTTACCCTACAAAGTGTACTTGGGGCTGCCGCACATGTTTGTGCCTATTCTGACGGATATGTTCAACCATTGGTTCGCCCAGGGAGCCATCCCTGGTAGCGTTATCAAGGGCGTGATCACATTGCTGAAGAAGGTAGCATGCATGTTTGGGAGGGTTTAGATGATGACAGGCCCATAACTCTGCTTAACACAGATTAAAGATTTTGGCCCGGGTCTTAGCGAATCGTTTACAGGTTGTCATTAGCTATCTGATCGGCCCCGAGCAGACCTTTGCTGTGCAGGGAAGATCGATCTGCACTTGATTCGCGAGGTCCTAGAGGGGATAGAAGACGGCACGGAAGCCGCGCTGATCAGTTTAGATCAGTCCAAGGCCTTCTATAGGGTTGAACATCGGTTCTTGGGCGACTGTTTTGGAGACTGTCGGATTCCAACCGGAATTCCGCAGATGGATTAGCATAATGTATCACAACCCATAGGCAGTGGTGCAGGTGAACGGAAGGCGTTCGCAGGCGTTCGCGATCGAGCGTTAGGTCCCGCGGAGCTGACTCCTGTCTCCTCTTTTCTATATCCTCTCTTTGGAGCCCCTGCTCTGTATGCTTAGGAATGAGGGGACGAATCCGGCCCTGCGTGGTGTCCCTTTTGCAGGCCCTCTTACGGCAAGGGTTTCCGCGTTCGCCGATTATATCACAGTCTTTGTATCCCGCCGCCTGGATATAAAGCCCGTGAAGAAGGCGGTTGGCGAGTACGAGTGGATAGCAGGAGCCAAAATCAAATTTGACAAAAATGAAGGTTTGCGGCTCGATGCTTGGAGGGGTAGTGATACCCTTCCAGGGCCCTTCCGCTGGAGAGACGGACCCATACGCATCCTCGGGGTGTGGTTCGGGCCTCTCACTGAAGCGAAACTGATCGGAAGTACAAGCTAAGGTGAATGCTCAGGTGGGAACCTGGCTTTCAAGGAGGTTGTCCTTAAAGGGCAGGGCGGAGACATGTGCCGTGTACGTCTTCCCCGTGATCCTTTACCGATTGGCTGTAGTTCTTCTGCCTAAGGCACGTCGGTTGGCGCATCAACAATCCCTCTCCAGATTGCTTTGGGGAGGCAGAAGGCCAATGTTCCGTAGACAGGTCTGCATCCAACGTACGTGCAACGGGTGTCTGGGTATGCCTGATCTGGAGAGCCACTGGATTGCTGAAAGACTTGCATACTTGGGCCGATCCTAGACGGGGGACACAGTGTGGAGACGAAACGCGAGTCGGACTTTTCCTAGCCTCCAGTCAGACCTAAAGGCTGAAGGTCGACGTAAGCCGATGGGCGAAGCACCGTTTGTCCGCGAGTGCCGAGCAGCTCTTCGTAACCTTCCTGGGTCCTGTGACCTTTCACAGCCTCGGAACGAACTATATCGGTAGGTTCCGCCTCGGATCCTCTGAGCGAGCGGCGCAGCTGGACGGCTGAGGAGGAGATCCGCTCCCACTGGAATTAGGCGCCAGGATCGAGCTTCTTGAACAATTCTGAGTTGTCGCTCACCTGGCGACTTGCACGGAATGCATTACTCCTCGGCTTGAACTTCAGAGCGGGCCTGGCAGACATGCCCGATTGCACTCGCTGCATCAGTGGTTTAGAAGAAACAGCTGAGCACGCCTTTTACTACTGCGAGCGAGTTCGCCCGTTCTGGGATCACGTCGGGGAGTGGACGGCTCGCATCGAACCCAAGCAGCTAGGGCTTCTCGACGTTGGTTACGTCGTCGATAACGTTCTTCCTCCGTTTCTGGGTAAGAAGCGAGTGGTGTATCTCGCGATCCTAGCTCGCATTGTGATTTGGACGACGCGAAAGAAGGGATTTTATGACGATGCAAACTTTTTTCATCATGATCTGGTTTTGTATTTTAGGCATCAGCTTAGGATCAAAATCAGACACGATAGAAAACGCTTCGATCGCATAACATTCGACAATACAGCGAGCCTGGTCGTCAGAAAGGGGAGTTATCCTCCCCTCCTCTGCCTGCCCATGGCGTCTACGGTACTAGTCTATCGGGACCCCACCCCGGGTAAGTAGGAAAAGCTTTTTCCCCCTCAAAGCCTAGTTAGCAGTATATTGTGAGTCATCGTCCCTGTCATCTAGTTGCTGGTTTCCAAGATCTTCCCCATCCCCATTATTTTTCTACCTCAACCCTCACTCCAGCCCGCTTTTGTTGAAGATCTTGGAATTTCACATGTATATTTCATATCATCTGTCATTAACTGCCCATACCGCACCAAACCCATATTTTTTGCCCCATTAGGCTAAGATCCCTCTCACATCTAGGGTAGGCCCGGCTTGTTTTCGGTGTCTTCAGACACCGGAAAACAACCGGCCTCCATTTCATAGACGTGGGGATAGGAGGGCAACCAACGGGGAATTTTTCCTTGGTTTCTGCATTTTTCATTTCATCGCATTTCGGGGGTTTTCTCCCATTCCCATCATATAAAATTCATTGTAAATAAATCATAATTTGTAAATAAAACCATATATTACATCTGGGGTTTTAAGTAGGTCTCATAGAGCGCGCTTGGTGATGGATGACTGGTTATATATTGTACTGTTGAATGGGTCGGCGAATATGGCTAGCTAGGTTCCCCTAGAACATATTGACCGCTCCCTTCCCCTCCCCCACAAAACTTCAAGGCTTTATGCCTTCCATTTGTACAAATGGAGATAAACGTAGTGGTATCAGCAGGAGTACTAGTAGTACGACTACCAATACCACCGGATAGTAACCTCCGTTTACCCTTACACTATCCTTTGTAATTTTTGTTAATATATCTTTCTTACCTCTAACCCGTGTTCCGTGATTTCCTTCCGTGGTCTCGACTTTGGGTTCACATTAGTGGCGACGAAAGGATTCGAGAAACGCACTCACACCGAAAACCCCAATGCCTTACCAGTCCCACATCAAAAGCGATAGAAAGATTCGAGAATTTCGTCCTCACCACATCAAGTATCGACAGAGGACCCGCTTAATCACACAGCAGTGTTGAACGAGAAATTAAGCTGTCATTACTACATTGACGATTACATACAAAATAATATTCCGGTTACCAACATCAATGACGAACTAGCAATTCGACACCTACGGAATATTTAAGATTATTAAAGTCTGTTCAAACAATATAACGGTCAACCAAGTATCGAGAACGATTGCTTACACAAAAAAAATCCAGTTTGTTCACAAAACAAACTAACAAACTCAAACTTTCGAAAAAAAACTATTCACCAAAAACTGTGATGGCAGCAAAGTGATTTTTAAAAAAATCCAAGCATTTCTTTTTTACTTCGGTCTGAAGGATAATTTCTTTTCTCTCCTCCCCACACTTCTAAAAGAAAAATTTTGTCTACAATTACAGAAACCCCCCAGCGAAGAACAGAAAAAACCTACTTACTTGCAAACACTTATGAACCTGTTGGGCGCCCACCAAGAAATAATTTTTCTTCTTCCTTGCAGAAACTTTTTTTTTGTGGCTAACAAAAAAATATTAAAAAGTGTAGTGGGGATTTAAATGATTACATTAAATCTAACGGAATAACGGTATTTCGAAAAAGTTAAACCAGTAAGTAGTTCAATTTAACCAATTGTCTGTCCATTCATTTTTTTGCAAAAAAAAAAAAAAATCTGTCTAGATATCTCGTGTACCTCCCCTTGGTACACTGTTTTTCAAAGCAACAGTAATTGCTGTCATTTTTTTGCCTGGTTCACCCCCTTTAGTCGACATATAATAAATCTTATCTAATTATGGAAGATTTCTAAAAAACCGTCGTTCAATTGCTAAATGCCAACATTGATCAGCAACAAAAATTCGAAGAATGACAGCAACAATTAGTTATGGAGTTACATAAACAACAATTAGAATTCCAACAATTTACACTGCAAAAAACTGAACTACAGCAACTTGAGGAATTGCTTGTAAATTCATTAAATAGCTAAAAAAAAAAAAAAAACTCTGAAAAAGACACGATATTTTCCCAGAGTGCAATCTATAACTCGATTGAAACATTCGAATACGTACCAGAGAATGACAAAACATTCGAGGCCTTTTACAGGCGAAGATATTTTCAAGGTAGACTGTGAACAATGGCCCAGTGAAAAAAAGGTAAGTCTACTATTAAGAAAACTGGGAACAACTGAACTTAATAGGTTCGTACACTTCATATTACCCAAGAAAACCACAGACTTGGATTTTTCAGTGACTATTAAGGTCCTATCGGAACTATTTGGGCCTAACACAACCTTGTTCCACAAACGTTGGAAATGCCTGATCAGTCAAGGACAACCAGCAAGATTTCCTAACGCTTGCAGCATCGGTGAACAAGCTCTGTAATGATTTCAAACTAGCCGAGCTGACTGCCGATGATTTCAAGTGCTTAATATTTGCATAGGATCTAGTATCAGCAGAAGACACCGAAGTCAGACGACGGGTATTGACCAAGTTTGAAAACGAACAAGGACTGACCCTCCAGAAATTGACAGAGAACTGTCAAAGAGTAATTTTTATGAAGTGTGACGCAAAAACGATCGAGGAATCAGGTGTGGCTCAGATTAGAAAAATCAGAAGCAAGTTAACCGCCTATTTCCCTCAAAAAGATATAAAGCAAATCTCATGTTCTAAATCCCGCAATAAACAAAACACCAATAGATTTAAGAAACCGCCCGAACCATGTTACCATTGTGGTAAATGGCATTAGATGAAATTCTGTCCAGTCAAGAAGAAAACATATTGCAAAAATTGCAATAAAAATGGTCATAACTTAACTCAGTGCTGGTCCACCAACATAATGAGAAAACCCAAAAGTAAAATTCGGCCGGCTCAAACAGACGACAGTCCATAGGAATTTAAGAAAATATGTGACTGTTGATATTTTCAATAGCTACAGCTTGACTCGGGTTCAGATATCTAAATCATCAATTAGCGTACTTGGCGAAAATGAAACAAGCCGACCTTACTAAAGACGGATAAAACAGCAAAATCTGTAACTGGCGAGAATATTAACATCTTATGCGAGGTAACTCTTACAGTAACACTAAATGGAGTTACCAAAAAGCTGAAAGTCTATGTAATAAAAACAACTTGTTCGGAAAAGATTGGATAGAAAAATTCAATCTATGGGATTGCCCAATGAGTACCTTTTGTCGCAAAATAGAAAATACAACGTCCAATTCGGTAAATCTCAAAAAGGAACTCAAACAGCGATTTCCTCATGTTTTTTTTTTCTGGCGGTCTTGGGAAATGTTCTAAATTAAAAGCTAAGCTCAAGGTGAAGGATGGTGCACAACCGGTATGGTGCACAAACGGAATGGTGCACAAACGGTATGGTGCACAAACGGAATGGTGCACAAACGGATGGTGCACAACCGGTATGGTGCACAAACGGAATGTCCCTTTCGCTGCTCTAGAGCAGATCAACAAAGAATTAGATAGACTTGAACAAGCAGGTAATCTATCAAAAACAGACTTTAGCGAATGGGCAGCACCTACGGTCCATGTAAAAAGGAAGTCCAACCAAATACGAATCTGCGCAGATTTTTCCACAGGGATAAACGATGGCTTGTAAGATCACCACTATCCTCTACCAAGCCCTGAAGAAATTTTCAACAAACTAACTGGTGGAAAAATTGGCCTCTCAGACGCATACGTTCAGATTGAGGTGGATGAAGAAAGTTTCAAATTGCTCTGTATCAACCCCCATAGACGTTTGTTCAAATATAACAGACTGGCTTTTGGGGTCAAGGTTGCGCCCGCAATTTTCCAGCGGGTCATGGACACCATGCTGGGCGACCTTGGCTACGCTACAGCCTATTTGGATGATATACTGGTGACCAGTAAAACTACGGCAGATCACCGGAACCATATAATAAACGTATTCGAGAAGTTACAAGAATACGGGTTTAAGGTTAAGGAGGCAAAGTGTGATTTTTTCTTATCAGAGATCAAATACTTAGGTCACATTATAAATAGAGACGGTCTTCGGCCTGATCCAGAAAGAGCCAACGCGATCAGAAACATGCCGGCCCCAGATAACATTCAAGCCTTACAAAGCTTCCTCGGCCTAGCTAACTTTTACCAAGGATTCATTAAGAACATGCAGAATTTGAGAGGGCTTCTTAACGAACTTTTAAAAAAGGACAAACCATGGTTATGGACCCCTGAATGCCAAGAGTCATTCGAAAAGATCAAGAAAACCCTTACTTCGGATCTCTCCCTCACCCACTACGACCCTACCCTTGACATCATAGTCGCAAGTGATGCAAACTCATATGGCATCGGTGCTTGCATTCTCCAGATGGTTTACGAAAAGCTGTGGCACACGCATCTAGGACTCTGCTACCAGCTGAGAAGCAATATACCCAAATAGAGAAAGAGGCTCTAGGGATAATATTCGCCGTCACAAAGTTCCACAGATACCTACATGGAAGACGGTTCATGCTACAGACGGACCATCAACCCCCAATAACAATCTTGGGTCCAAGAAAAGTCTGCCAGTCTATACTGCAAATAGACTACTTCGTTGGGGAACGATTCTCTTAAACTACGACTTCAAGATCGAGCTCCTAACATCTAAAAATATTTGCCACGCAGACAGCTAATCGCGACTCATTCCCAAAAATACGGAAGTCTTTGAAGACTCAGTTATTGCTACTCTAAAGACGAATTGTGAAATCAAAAACATGATTGCGGATACAGTCAAAGAGCTCCCAGTGACTTTGGCCGACATAAAAAGGGAGTCTCGAGAAGATGAATTCATACAATCCATCAAAAACAAAATTCACGATAAAGACCCCAATGTGTCTGAAGTTTTCTCCCTCTGCGATGATGTCCTACTCTATAATGACCGTGTACTGATTCCAAACAGCTTACAAAGAAAAATCCTCAGGGATTTTCACATGGGACATCCGGGGAAGAACCGCACGAAAAGCCACATGTGCTGCTATGTATATTGGCCAAACATGCCCAGGGACATAGCAGACATGATAGAATATTGCTAGGGATGCGCGCTTGCAACAAAATCTCCAACTACGACATGCAAACCATGGCCAAATACAGACCATCCATAGCAGAGAATTCATGTGGATTTTGCCGGGCTTTAAAAAAGGCACTTGGTACACCGACGGATAGAGCATTACAACAGATAACCCTTAATCCGAACACGCCCATGGAACGCTCACCAGCAGAAACAATGTTCGCAAGAAAAGTCAAGTCTGTCTTCGATAAATTAATTCCACGGTAAACGAAGTTCAAGAAAACCGTCTCGCCCCATTAGAAATATTTCTATCCAGGCGATAAAGTCCTTTTCAAAGCCTACAAAAATAACATTACATTCTGGGAAGTAGGCACCATCAAACAAAGGATTGGCCAACTCGTCTATGAAACGCCATATGAACCAGCTCAGGAAATGCCGTTTGAATGAATCTGAGAAATCACCACAAAATACCCGCGAAGAACCAATCGACGTAATATTCGATCACTTCGATCTCGACACGCCCCAAGTCTCTCCAGAAGTACGACGCTCGGGAAGAAAAAGAAATTTACGCAACCACTCGGCGTAAATCCCAAGAGGCAGAAGTATTAATAGTTTACTTTTTTTGCCTTTTTTCCAAAAAAAAGAAAACTCTTGGAAGGGGGGGGGTGAGACCGAAACTTACCTGCATCATGGGCTCTTCTAGTACTATATTACTAGGTAGTAATATCCTAATACCGTAGTGGTATCAGCTGGAGTACTAGTAATACGACTACCAATATTGGACCCCACCGGATAGTAAGTTCCGCTTACCCTTACACTAACCTTTGTAATTTTTGTTAATATATCTTTCTTACATCTAACCCGTGTTCCGTGTTTTCCTTCCGTGGTCCCGACTTTGGGGCTACATCACTACCCTTACTTAAACGTGGAAGCTAGAACTGTCAATAGCTGCATGTCCAACCTATTCTCCATTTTTGGTATGCCCGCCTACATCCATAGTGACAGGGGATCTTCCTTTCTTTCACAGGAAACAAAAGCATTCTTATACAATTACGGAGTTTTCACAAGTAGAACTACTCCATATAATCCAGAAGGTAATGGCCAAGTAGAAAGGTACAACGGCGTTGGCATTAATAATCAAGAATCTTCCAGAGTCTCATTGGAAAGAGTTTTTTGCTGAAGTTTTGCATGCTAGTCATTCATTGCTGTGCACGGCAACTAACACCACATCACATGAGCGACTATTCAAGTTTAACATGTGCTCAACCACTGGGATTACCTTACCTGCATGGCTAAGTCACCCAGGGAGAATTTTGATGAAAAGATTTCCCCGGAACAGCAAATATGAACCACTGGTTGATGCGGTTGAGCTACTAGAAGCAAACCCACAGTACGCACATATTTGGAAATCAGACGGCAGTAAGGCCACTGTCTCAGGTAAACGTTTAGTCCCAAAAGGAAATATTTCCATGGATTTACCAGTAACAACCCAATCAGGAAGTCAGTCCCTCGAAGATAGCAATGAAATGCCCCCGGACCAGGATAGAAAGAAAACCCTAAAAAAGAGCAATCACGAAGAAAACCCGGAAAAAAGAAAACCCGGAAAAAAGAGCAATCACGACGGCCGAAATGATTCCAGAAAGGAAAAAGAAAGAAAAAGAATCGAGGGAGTGGATGAGTCGGAGAACGAACGGACAGAAAAAATGTCCATAAGGAGCCTGTGAGCAGCGGAAAAACAAAAAAAAAAGAAAGAACAAGAGATAGACGTGTGCGGAGAGACAGGAAAAAAACCCAAAAAAAACAACCTCCACACGAAAAGACTATTTTTTAAACAAAAAGAAGGAAAAAAAGAAAGAAACCTACAAAGGTAAGGAGTCCACTATCACCCCCTCCATTCAATCTCTGCACTCGGCTATAAAAAAAGATTTTTTTTTTTGATTAGTAAGGAATTTTAAAATGTAGAAAGAAAAAAAAAAGTAATCTATTTCGTTTTTGTGGGTGTGTTTAACCCTCTTATAACTGCTGTTTTTTGTTGTATTTTTTGTTAGAAGGGAAGGGAAGAATTTATTTCCTTACCCACTTCTCACACCTATCTTGGCCGTTAGAATTCAAAATATTTTTTCATAGAAGTTTCATAGTGTTTTTTTACGCTTAAGTGATAGAGACCGTGGTTTGAAAAAAAAAAGATTTTTTTTCCTGTGTGTAAACAGAATTTGTACTTGTACTGAACTTAGCTGAGTCGACTGAATTAAAACTGTTGGACTGAACTGAATGGTTTGGAAAAGAAATGTTTTCGACAGTTAAACTGTGTGTTTGTACTGAACTGGGTTGTTTGAAATAGAACTATTTACATTTAAAAAAATGGATAAATGAAAAGAAAATAAGGAAGATACATATAAGAATAATGAGAAACATTTATAGAAAGTGATAAAGGTAAGGTTCGCTAAAAGAAAAAAATATATATATATAGCGGTGTAGTTTCAAACCAACTGGACAACCGTTCTGAGTACAGAGGGCTGAGGTGAATAGGGAACTCCCACTATTTAAAAGAAAAAAAATGGAAAATAAAAAACATGGCGGAAAATGAAAAAATTAATTAGAAAAAGAAAGAAAAAAGAGAGAAGGAAAAACAGATAAAGAAATGAAAAAAGAAGCAACAAAGGAATGAAAAAGAAAAAAAGTAAAAGAAAAAATAAAAAGAAAGAAGGGAATGAAAAAAAAAAGACAAATAGAATGAAAGGAGAAAGAGAGATTGTTAGGGTAAGGAATTTTTTTTCATTGCATCCATGCCTGCCTCGTTGAAAAAAAAAAAAGAAAAGAAAAAGTAAACTGTTGGATTTTAAAAAGAAAAGAAGAAAGTTTTTTTTTGTCGAATTTGAAAAAAAATGTTTCTTGGTTTAAACGGTTGGCGGCAAACGCAGTCACCTCCACCCAAACCTGCTCCCCGCCCCGATAGAGGGAAGAAGTCAAAATGGACAGGGGAAAAGGAAAGAAAGAAGCAAAGAGAAAAGGGTGGAGGGGCAGAGATCCCAAGAGAAAGAGAGAGAGAGAGAGAGAGAGAGAGGCAAAGGTTAGAAAGGAGACGCGAGACAGGTAGTGGGTATATATGACAGACGAATGAAGACGATTTTTTTGTTGTTTCATTTTTTTATATATATTGGCTGTTTAATTTATTTTTTTGTTGGTGTGTGAATTTTTCTTTTTTTTTTTTTTTTAGTTAGAGTGTGGATTTTTATTCTTTTTGTAATGCTTTTCTTTGTTTTTGTTGATTTTTGGGTTTGAGCTTGCCTTGTCATTTGCTTTGTTTTTTGTTGTTTTTTTCTTGTTTTTTTTACCTACATGGATTTTCTTTTTTTTAAGTTTAATTGCTCTTGGCGCTTCTTCTCTTCGTTTGGTCATGTCCCCCTAGGGGTAGGTTGCACCGCGCCTCCGTTTCGAGATCGGGTATCGAGGGTTAGTGAATTATGCAATTGATGATTTTGGAAGGCAAAAGCCAGATTGAAGAGTTTTGATGAATGTAGTACGTTGAAGAGACGGTTATCGGTGGGGTTGGGAGGACGATGCCTGGGCGTAGGGCAGTGTCCGGTTGCTCCCCCCTCTGGCTGGTCACGGCGGGCCGATCTGGGAGACGGTGTCAATTTTTTTTTTAATACATATATATCCTTTCGAAAATCCATGGAGATTACTGGCAAGATGCTGGAATGGCGAAAAGTGTTCCTAGCTCAACTGTTACTGGGTTGGAATAACATGGCCAGGGGCCGCATATGCTGTGATCCCCCCATGAGGGTTTCTCCCGATGCAACACATAGACAACTGCTGAGATTGATGATGCTCATAATTGCAGGGAGCCCTCTGGATATGACGTATTGTTGGGGGTGGTATGAAAAATGGAGGTGTTTAAAAGTCCTCCGATATTTCGCGATGTGGGGGTGAGTTGAAAAGTTTCCCCCGAAATTGAGTATTTTGGGGAGTGGGCGAAATAGAGGTGTTTAAAAGTCCTCTGAGATAAAATGTAGCAGCAAGGTACTATTTACCAACCCCTCCGCTCGGGCAGGATATGACACAAGGTCAATTTTTAAGCGGAGTTTAACAGGTTTTGAATTCAGAGTTTTCCTTCTCCTAGACTAGTTGCCTCCCCAAGGCTGAAGAACCTAGTCCGTCCTACTAAAATGTAGCAGCAAGGTGGTGAGGGTCAGATATGTTGAGGCCCCTGAAGGTGTTTAAGTCCTTGGTTAGCATTTGGCTAACTGCAGGGACCATAATGCTCTTAACCTGAAAAGAGAAATGTAGAAGGTAGGTTAACAGTCCTTCTCGACTAATTGGTTGAGGGTGGTCAAAAGCTCTCCTTGAGAGTGATTTCGGGGAGTGAGGAAGCACACCATCCCAGAACATTGCGGTTTCGTTGTAATTTTGTGGAGCAATCTCTATTGCATGTGTTTTTGGGGAAGAAGCAAAGAGAGCTCTGTTTGAATGGTGTGACACCTTGCATGGTGGCAATTATGTCTGTATTGTATATTTTCTTTTTTTATATGTTTTATAATTTATTGTGAATAAATGACAAGGGTAATAAGGGGTCGAGTGTGACACTATGTGGCCATTCGTTGTGTTGGGTGGGTGTGTGCGCGCGCCAGTCAGAGAATATCTTTGTCTGCTTTGGCGCGAAACCCACACAAAGGGCCTAACGGCGAGATCTCCCGCGAGATCGGAAGTAGATGAGGAAAGGAAGGTCCTAGAGAAGAAAGAGGGTCAGTTGACAAAAGGAGGACGGAGAGGGGCAGCTGACAAAGCTGGAGGACGGTCGGCTTGAGATAGCAGCCTAGGGGAAGGACGGTCGGCAGAAGGAGGCAGTGAGAGAAGATAATCAAAGATGAGTTAGCATTCCTCGTAGCTTTGTACAGGTTTTGCGCACAATACACGCTTGTGATGGTCTATGCACGGAACGCTGTACAAAAAGTGTCATACTGACTCCCCTTTCTTGCACTTGGAGCTGATCCAAGTCCATATTTGTTCGTTTGTTCTTTCTTCCACCCTCTCAGTTGTATTTTGTGTGGCCGTAAAGTAATATGTAATACCCCTAGTCGGAAATGAGAAAAAATAACCACTAGATGAATCACTGGCCATGAGTAGTTTGGTTTAACCCCTTTGATAGAGTCGGGGGTCAGCTGACAGGGGTTGTTATCACATAGCCCCAAAACGATGCATCACTCCACGCGAACTATAAAACTTCCCAAAACTCTGAATTCAAACCTGTTAAACTCCGCTTAAAAATTGACCTTGTGTCATATCCTGCCCGAGCGGAGGGGTAGGTAAATATGATGAAACCTCCCAATCGTCTAGACCTTTGAGAAAGGCACTTTGCTAACTTTACATTTTTATTGTATTACATTATACCCCTTTCTTTTCAATGTGGCGGTGATTGTGGTAAAATGACATTATTTAGAATTGTCTGCCCTTTTATAAGGGATGAGCTCCCATTTCTAAGGGATGATTCCCGTTAGTTTAGTCAAATAATTCGCCATCTTTGTTAATGAACATGCGCGCTTTAAGCTGAATAAAATCTTAATCACATAAAGGTATTCTCTCCAGTATTGTTATTCATCACAGGGTGTTCATACCTTTCACAAGATTATTAGTCTAAAAGTGAACATAATTGTACGATTGGAGTTCCAACTTGCTTGCTACATTGTTGCAGTCTAGTTCATTAGTGTTGTGGGAGCCTTACCCATCTTACCATAATGGACTCTTCTCACCATTATTAGTACTGAGAGATATCGCTGTCAGGAGGTAGAGCAATATCGGTGTTATCCGAACAGTACGAGACTTCTTACCTTTTTTATGTAACTCTATCTTTCTTGTTTAATATAATCTGTTATCAAATATCCGTGTTTGTGTTTTCATTAGTGATCCTTTCCGGGGCCACAACATACTGGCGAAGAGGAACTCAAACGAAAAAAGGGACTCTTCAACAAGCAAAAGGGGTTAATCGCGCAACATACTGGCTAAGTTACATCGCAACAACGAAGAGATACCCAACAACAAGTTTTTAAAGAATCTTCAACAAAGTTCCAGCATACAACGAACCGAACAAGATTTTTGTTAAACAACTACAAGGTACCAAATTGTACAAACGACGGAGTATGTCAGAGAGCGGATATTTTTTTTAATCTGTCAGTAAGATTGTCACGTAATCAAAAAGTGATTTTTATATTTTTCTTTCTTCCCACTTCAGAGAGAAAAATTTAATTTGGCGCTTACAGTTTGTGTTGGACAAAAAAACACACACACACAGTGATTATTCTTGATTTCTGGGGATTTACTGAAGAAAAAAAAACTTGCCCCCCCCCAGAAGAAAAATGGAAGACCTTAAAGAAATGTTTGCACAAATGATAAAGTTCCAAATGGAGTCTCAACAAAAAAATGAGGAAAAACTCCTTCAACTTCAGAAAGAAAACGAAGAAAGAATCTTAAAAAAAACGAGGAAAAACAACTTCAGAAAGAAAACGAAGAAAGAATCTTAAGAAACTAGGAAAAACAACAACGGTTCTTCCTTGAATTGAAAACAATAAGAAGCACTTTTTAAAAGTCTAAGTAATAAGCAGCCTACAGATAGTACTACTATTTTCGCTCAAAATGCAGTGTGGAACGCACGCGAAACATTTGCCTACGCACCAGATGAGGATAAGACTTTTGAGGCATATTACAGAAGATATGAAGATATTACCGACTGTGCCGATTGGACTGATGCAAAAAAAAGTCCGGCTACTTCTACGAAAGCTAGGAAATATGGAACACAAGTTCGTAGATTATATCTTACCAAAAAAACTTATGAACTTGGCTTTTTAGAAACAGTTAAATTACTGTCAGAATTATTCAGCTCCAAAACGTCTCTATTCCACAAAAGATGGAAATGTCTCAACTTAACAAAAAGGGATTGTAATGATTATTTAGAGTTTGCCTCGGTCGTCAATAAAACCTACGACGATTTTAAACTTGGCGAATTGTCAGCGGATAACTTCAAATGTCTGATATTCGCACAAGGCCTAGTGTCGGCAAAAGACGCAGAAATCAGACGCTGAGTTTTGTCGAAATTAGAGAACGAACCCGATCTCACACTTCAAAAACTGGCTGAAGACTGTCAGAGGATAGTGAGTGTCAGAAAAGACTCAAAAAATATCGAGGAGACTGGTGTTGCTTACGTAAGGAAAGTCAAGCATAGATACCAATCATACTCACCGGTAAAAGAGAGAAAAAATATGATTACCCAAAATTTCAATACAGGCAGACTAGTGACAAAAAAAAAAAAAAAAAAAAAAAAAAAACACCCAGCGCTTGCTACCGCCGTGAAAAAGTACATTGGGCCAAGGACTGTCCCTATCGTACAAAAAATGTCAAAACTGCGATAAATTCGGACTCATAGTGTAGAAACAGAAAAATAATTAAAAACAGAGTCAGACACAAAAAGCGAGGACAAGTCAGACAAAGTCGTTCGTAAATGCATAACAGTCAAAGTACTAAAAACGTCAGTGAGATTTCAGTTAGACTGTGGCTCTGATTTATCAATAATAAACTTACAAACTTGGAGAAAATTAAATAGGCCAATAATAAAGATGTCAAGCAAGACGGCGTGAACGGTAACAGGAGACAAAATAAAATTTGAAGGCGAAATAATTATCCCAGTATCACTAAATGGTATGACCCAAAAATTAAAAGTCTTCGTACTGAAGAACACGGAAAATTTGTTTGGGTCGGACTGGTTTCAGAAATTTGATCTCTGGGATCAACCAATTAATACGTTTGGTCAAAACGTAGAATGCATTACGGCTAAAGCTGAAAAAATTAACATGGAACTAAAAGGTAATTTCCCCGAAGTATTTTTAGCTGGTCTTGGCAAATGTACAAAAATTAAGGCAAAATTTGAACTGAAGGAAAATACACGCCCCATTTTTAGAAAGAAGCGAAACGTACCGCTCGCCGCGACGAAGAAATGAATAAAGAGATAGACCGATTAGTGAATACGGGCATATTATCGAAGGTGGAATTCAGAGAATGGGCTGCTCCAACGGTATATATAAGAAAAAAATCTACGGAAATCCGGGTATGCGCAGATTTTTCTACAGGACTGAACGCTGCACTCAAGGATTACCACTATCCACTCCCCAGCCCAGAAGAGGTTTTTAATAAATTAAATGGAGGAAAAGTCTTCTCAAAATCTGACTTAAGTGAGGTCTACCTCCAGATTCCAGTAGAAGAAAATAGCTCTAAACTAATCTGTATTAACACACACAGAGGGCTGTACAAATTTGACAGACTAGTTTTTGGAATAAAAGTCGCACCGGCTATCTTCCAACAGGTGATGGACACCATGCTGGGCGGATTTGACTACACTTTACTTATCTTGATGATATTGTAATTAGTAGTAAAACGAAGGAGCTACACAGAGAACATCTAAACAAGGTTTTCGCACAAATACGGGAATTTGGGTTCAAGTTAAAGGAAGCAAAATGCAATTTCTGAATGAACAAAATCAAATATCTGGGACATATCATTGACAAAGACGGGAGACGTCCCGACCCCGAAAGGGCTACAGCTATCAAGGATATGCCCGCCCTTGATAATGTTACGACATTACAGAGCTTCCTTGGACTGGCAAACTACTACCAAAGTTTCATAAAAATTTGCACGATTTCCGCGCCCCGGTAAACGAACTACTAAAAAAAGATAAAAAGTGGAGATGGACACCCGAATGTCAAACAGCATTTGACCAAATTAAAAAGGCATTAACATCTAATCTATGACCCAAAACTGGAGATTATTGTCGCAAGCGATGCCAGCTCATGTGGGGTTGGTTCGTGTATCCTACATAAAAGGCTCAATGGGACGAAAAAGCCAATAGTCCACGCATCTAGAACCCTTCTTCCGACCGAAAAGCATAATTCCCTGATTGAAAAGGAGGCCTTGGGAATAATATTTGCAGTGACAAAATTTGCATGGCAGATTCTTTACTCTACAAACAGACCACATGCCCCTAATAACCATTTTCGGATCAAAAAAGGGTCTACCAATTTATACTGCCAATAGGCTACAAAGATGGGGAACGATTTTACTGAACTACAATTTTAAAATCGAATACCTCCCGTCAAAACAGATTAGCCACGCAGATGGACTATCAAGGTTAGTACCGAAGTTTAGTGAACCCTTCGAGGACACAATAATAGCAGCCTTACAAACAAACTGTGAAATTAAAAACATGATAGCCAACACCATCAAAGAACTGTCAATGACGCTACTCGAGATAAAAAGCAAAGCAATGAAAGGGGACTTTATTACCAATATTAAGCAGAAAATCACAGCAAAAAACAAAAAAGTACCAGAAGTATTTTCTCTATGTGACAACGTCCTCCTATATAGTGAAAGGGTCGTAATACCAAAGAAATTGCAAAACAGAATTTTAAGAGATTTCTACACGGGACACCCGGAAATAAATAGAATGAAGAATCTCATGAGAAGCTATGTTTATTGACCGAAGATGGATAACGACATTAGGGATATGATCGAAAAATATAAAGGCTGTGCCTTAGCAGCAAAAGCACCCCACTACTTTCAAACTTTGGCCAAAAACAGAACAACTTTGGTCGAGGATACATGTTGATTTTGCAGATCCCCTGGAAGATTTCTACGACCTAATTGTAGTGGATAGTTACTCTAAATGGCCCGAGGTTCTCAGATGCAGAAGACCAACTACGGGGACAACTATTGGGTTCCTACATTAACTGTTTGCGCGGTTCGGTGTAGTAGATTGTGTTGCCAGCAATAACGGAAGCCAATTCACAGCAGTCGAATTCAAGGAGTTCTGCGAAATCTTCCAAATAAAGCACATAACCACACGACAATATCACCCAAGATCAAACGGCCAGGCTGAACGTTTTGTAGACACGTTAAAGTGAGCACTCAAAAAAGCATCAGGTACCCCGACGTACAAGGCACTACAGCAATTTCTGCAGGTATACAGAATCACACCCAATCCCAATACACCACTGGCCGAGACGATGTTTGCCAGAAAGATAAGATCCGTCTTCGATAAACTACTCCCGAAACAAAATAAGCTACGAAAGAGCACATTAGCGCCTAAAAAAGGTTCAACCCGGGAGAAAAAATTAACTTTAAAAAATATCAAAATAACACGTCCTGTTGGAAACGTCGAATAATTAAAAAAAGAATTGGTGATATGGTGTACATTGTAGAAAGACTCAAATACACACGTAAGAGACATCAGAACCAGTTACAGAGACGCCGTTTGAACCAATCCAACGACGTACCACAAACAGAAGAGCCAATAGACACCATTTTCGACATGTTCGATTTAGATCCTCCCCAACCAACACCTGAAATACGTCGGTCAGGGAGGAAAAGGAAATTCACCGACCCGTTGATGATCGACCCAAAAAGAAAAAAATATCAACAGCACTTTTACGTTAGTAAAAGGCTTGGGAGTGTTGTGTGAGCCTTACCCATCTTACCATAATGGACTCTTCTCACCGTTATTAGTACTAGAGATTTCGCTGCCAGGGGGCAGATCAATATCGGTGTTATCCGAACAGTACGAGACTTCTTAACTTTACTATGTAACTCTATCTTTCTTGTGTAATATTATCTGTTATCAAATATCCGTGTTTGTGTTTTCATTAGTGACCCTTTCCAAGGCCACAACAATTAGCCCTTACACTGTGGGGTCTCCTATTCATATCAAGTAGATGGGAATGGATCCATCAGGCAGATGTAAAAGGATAGACTCCACTGAGCAAATAAGAACAGACAGGATCCAGCAGGTAGATTGGAATGGACAGAGAACACCCTACAGATAAGAATGGACAGTGTCCTACACACTAACAAGAATAGTCATGTCATAATCAAGATAATAGCATGACTTAGTTTCATGTGAAACTAAGCAGTACTATATAAGTAATGATTGACAAAATAAGTTCTTTATTAGGGACAAATTCTGGCAGCCAAGACCAAGGTGAACTGCACAACGTAGATAAAGAAACTACTGAACAAGTTGAGGTATCTTGTTGAGCCGAGGATGATCTGGTTCTTTTTAGATGAAAAGAACTTCTCCCAGAACCAACTGAACAACACTCAGGACAACAGTTGGTTTGCTTTCAGTCTATGTAGCGTCCCATAAAAACAAAATCCTTCTAACTGTTACGGTCTTTGTGTCTCCAGTGAGGGTGATATCATCTTGCCCCACATGTTTGAACTAGACGTTAATTCAGTCGCATATGTGAAGCTACAGGAAACTGTGGTTAAACCCTTGCTGAAGAGGGTCATTCATGTAGAAGCAGGATTCAGTTCCTTGCCATACCGCCAGAAAGTGTCAGAAATGGTTGTCCAAGAATTTGTATGACTTCATTCGACTCAATTTATAACCTTTATGAGGTTATCCCATAGATTACTAAGTGCGATGCGCAATTGAGAAAGGCACCAACCATCTGTCTACTACACCAAAGCTGATCTGGTGTCTAAGAGGACTTCGAAGATCTTTGAAGCCAGGAACACATGCACAACATTCTGAAGCTGTCTTCAGGCAACTGAAGTCGGTTACTTTGAGTAAACTGTTATCTGTCAGCCATCATTTAATTGATATTTCTAAAAAAATCAAAAAACTTTTATTTTTGGATCGGATATTGTGTTTTCTTTCTTTTTATGCAAACTTTCGAATGACCCAGTTGATAAAGTGGTCAGGTCTACTCTAAACATAACCACTAAAAATGTTTAAAATGCCATTTACAGACTATAAAATGAAGATAAGTGAATACATACTATAACAAAGACAATGCTGGAATAGCAATAAACATAATAAATTACTTGAAATTAAACCCACATTGAGAGTAAATAGATTTTCCCAGATTTTGCTGAAAACATATTTTTTGCAACTTTACTGAACGTAAAGGGAAACTTCAAAAGAAAGGAAAGGCAAAAAATAATAGTTATCAACCCAGGTGAAAGCTAAACATAATTTCTGTCCACGTATGTTGGTTTCCAAAAAGCGAAAACCCTTGTTTTAAATTTTGAATACAGAGAAAGTGATGGATTGTGCAGTTTTTAAAAACAAAATACACGAGACAAAATTTGCATACGGAGCGAATGATCTCGTCTAAAGTTTATAAAAAAATATTACCCTTATTGGTTAAAATTTGTCTGGGGCTTTAAACAATATAAGCTTTATGGTTAACCTCTGATTTCTAAAAAATATGCTTTTTAAAAAACAAAAAAAAACGCATTTGAGTTCTTGAAAAATATCCTCGTAATTTTCCAGCCAAATAACAAAATATTTTTTGTTGTTTTACAAAAAAAAACAAAAAACAAAAAAAAAAAACAAGAAAAATACAAAGAAAAAAACATTTGAATTCTTGAAAAATATCTGCGCGCGCTCTTCAGAAATTGTCTGTTGGTTTCCAAAAAAATAACCTCAGTTGATTAACATTTTTCCAAAATTGTTACGTGTATTCTTAAAAATTTGTCTGCTAGATAACAAAATATTTTTCTTCTATTTTACAAATATATATATATATAAAGAGGCAAATGCAAAGGGACATATGCAAATAGGGAGATTGCCATATATGGATAAAAATTTATTGGAATTGCAAGGACCCTTTCATCTAATTTTTGTCAAGCGACAACATCAGAAGTCGTTTAAAACAATGTGAATTGAATTAATTAAAAGTGGGGGGATGAGAATGATAACAAGACCAAGGGGGAGGAAAAAAAATTAAAAACTGCCCTGAGTCAAGCAACAATTATTTCCCTGTAAATTTAAGCAATGCTCAGGGTTTTGCTTGCACAGAGTTGGCCTATAAAATAGAATGTAAAGGGTCTCCAGGACGACTAAATGTTGTTTTGTCTTGGTTCGATGCAAGACACCAAAGCACTCCTTATTTCCTCAAAATTGAAAAAATTACATTAAAACAATTTTAGGAGAGCATGAAGCTCCAAAAGCTTTGAAGGGGTGGGGGAGGAGAAGGGATGGACTCAACGATATCTTGGGAGCCCTAGCTAACCACATTCACTGACCCAGACGCACAATACAATAAAAGACAATGTCATCTTGCCCATCCCTAAGGCCGCCAACGTACTGGAACACCGGATTGTCTCGCTGGTTGACTTTGACATTAAAAATAGGATATTTGTGGGGCTTAAGAAGGACACTTTTGAGGAGCTCCTTCGCACTACATGCATCCCAGGACAATATTTTTGAGAGAGTTTTGCAACATGGGATGAGCTGCTGCCAACGAAGGAACAGGTTGCGAAGCTGGTAGAGACCTGTATCACTATCAAGTTCTTCCGGTTACAACCGGAATATTAAGGAACGCGTAGGATCCGTATGACTGTTTGTAATGTCCCAGCAACCATTACAGGAGAAATTGTAGCTTCTTTCCTCAGTGCGTACGACCGCATTGATGACATAACGAAATTGTGAGCCGCCGCTGGGACGGCTCATGGAGACTACGTGTTTCGGGTCTACCTTGACAGGGAAAGTTTTCAAGCCATCCCTGATACTATCTATCATGAAGATAGACAAATGATGGTGGTAGTAGAGGACAAGCGGCTGCACTGCTGGAATTGTTAGCAGGTCGGCCATATTGCAAAAGTCTGCCCTCAGAAAGCTCCTAAGGAAGCAGAGACTACGCAGCCGCCTAAACCAACTGTAGACGACGCCATCAAAGCCACCCCAGAGACAGAAAATCCGCCAAGTACGGAAGACGGGTCCCGATTTATGTTCCCCCTTCGTTTTAAAGAGCTTTAAAGGTGCAGTTTCCCTTGGATGTTAGAGGAATGTCCCGGGATGGCCGAGACAGGCCGTTGGCATCCTCACCCCCGAGGATTTCCGGACGATCGTGGATACTGAGTAGGTAAGTGGGACATAGTGACTCTAAACGTTGCCAGTTTGAACGTGAGGGGACTGAGGGATCCAAGCAAGTGTGCTCACTTGCTTGGTGAACTCTCGAACTTCTGTGTGAATGTTGTTGCAGTGCAAGAGACTCACTATACTGTCGGATGCTTGAGGGCGAAAAACATCTCTTGTGAAAAACTGTTCACTTTTCTGTCAAGAATACAGCGAATAATGCAGACACATGGGGGTTCATTCAGTAATTCTTTCAGCACCTGTAAAGGACTGCAAATTCAATTGTCATGGTCTGAGTTGAGACAGTACAAATTCACAGATATAAGCAACAACGCATTTCGCCAGGAAGAATACAACACAGCAGAGTAGTTCTGGAACACCTCGTGGTTAAAGTAAAGACAGCAAAAATTCACAGATATAGGTAACAGCATATTTCTCGTTGGTAGGTCCAGCACAATAGCAAAATTCTTTGAGGGATTTACTCCCTATTCACTATTTTCCCTTAACAGTAGGGAACAGCATAGTTTAAAAAAACAGCACATCCTGCGAAAATTCACAGGACTAC
The DNA here is from genome assembly GCA_963585895.1 of Sepioteuthis lessoniana. Lineage (NCBI taxonomy): Eukaryota > Metazoa > Mollusca > Cephalopoda > Myopsida > Loliginidae > Sepioteuthis > Sepioteuthis lessoniana. The sequence goes on along the minus strand of OY757923.1, from coordinate 245,694 downwards.
AAAAATGATGTCTTCTCTACTCTGTGGCTTCAGGCAAAACAGGGTAATTCTCTCATCAGACGGTGTCAGTTAAAAAAATCCTGTCATTTCCTTCCGGCGGCGACAACTATAAAAGTCCACTTCAAGATGTTCCCATTACAATAAAATTATTCCACCAATATATATATATATATATATATATATATATATATATATATATATATATAATAAAGACTTGGAAATCCTTCCACACTCGAAACTACAAACAACTTCGACACTTTGAAAATACAGACAACTTTGCACAAACTTGGATACGATGGAGTGAACAGTTTGATTCTACTAACATGCATTGGAGAAAAGGGCAGGGAAATACATTCTACATTTGACTTCGAAAACGAAGAAGAAAAATATCACCCGCAGATCACTGACCACCTAGAAAAAAACCCTCATCTTCTTAACACATAACTTCTTCAATTGCAAATAAAAGGATGACTAAAGATTCGACGACTATGTCACAGAACTTCACCGCAAAATAAATCAATGTGAATTTGGTGAAATATCAGTGCTAAATCCATTTTATACAAATAAACATTTCTATTTCAAACAATTCAGTTTAGCATAAGTGCAGTTTTATTGTCAAAAGCATTTCTATTTCAAGTTATTCACTTTATTCAAACAGTTCTAGTCCAAACGATTTAGTTTAGTATAGGTATTGTTCTGGTTGACACACAGGTAAATGTCAAAACAGTTCTATTCCAAACAATTCAGTTTCAAACAATTCAGTTTAGCATAAGTACGCAGTTTAGTTCTATTAGCCCCATAGAGTACCACCCCGAGCCAGAGTGAACCTGGGAGCAATGGCAATGAAGGGTACTCCACATTCCCCAAAGCTCCAGCATAACTGGAACTTCACCATCTGAATGTTTAGTATCATATCTTGGACACTCGTTGGGAGGGGGTCTTACTCTCTGCAGAGAAGCAGTCGGTGTATTCTGCAGCCCCAGCCGACAGGGCAACCAGACCTAAAAGTCAATACAAGCAGTGCTGAAGAAACAAGGAGACAATAAAAAATAATGATCAAATCAGCAGAAGCAGAAAACATAGCTATCATTCAAAATCGAGAAAAAATGACACCAAAATCAAAAATACAAAAAGAAGTGAGAAAGACAAGATGGCCGGCACATGGCAGCATGAAAACAAAAAGCCCACCAAAATTCAAAGCCAGATAAATGATTGTACATATTGCTCTACTTCTCACAACAGGAATAACTGCCAAGCATTTCACAAAATCTGCGGTAAATGGGGTAAAAAGAAGCATTTCGCAAAAATGTGTAGCACTAAAAGAAGAAACTTAAAACATACAGCAAGAATAACCATGAGGAAAACTACCATGTGGACGCCATATTAAAAAAAGAATTTGTACATCATACAAGAAAACAAGTGGTCAACAGAGCTATGTATAAATAAGACGAAGACAAAATTCGAAATTGGCACAGAAGCAGAAGTGAAGGATAACAATAAAACTATAAAAAATATAAAACAAGTACCAAAAATAACAAAAACATCAATTGAATTAAACACGAACAATAAATTCCGGTTATAGCAACAATCAAAATGAAAATACAAATGTCACAACACAATTCATAATAACAAAAACAGGCTCGAATTCAGTTATTAACGAGGACACAACTGAAAAACTAGAGCTAATAAAAAGAATAACCCAGATACAAAAGACAAATCTAACAGCATTCTCAGAATATTACAAAGACTGCATCGAAAAAATTGGTAAACTACCTTTTATGCATCACATAACTATTAACCTCGAAGTAAAACCAGTTATAAATCTACTTTGGAATGTTCCATTTCGAATGAAACACAGATTGAAAAAAGAGCTAGACAAAATGACCGAAATGGAAATTATTAAACCCGCATAAGAACCTGTAGACTGAGTAAACTCCCTTGTAATAGTGAAAAAATCAAATGGTGTCGAAATTTTTGGGGTCGTTACCAAAATCCGACTTTAAAACCAATTAACAAAACAAAAAACTACCGGACGTAAAGGTCCCAATGCTAAAAATAAGTCGGAACTAAAAAAATAAACGAATTGCAGTTTAGTCGGAGACCCTCTCCTTTCTTTCGTTTCTTTACTGTTTTCTTTCTCTCTTTTCTTTCTTTTTTCTTTTCTTCTTTCTTTCGTTTCTTTATTCTTTTCTTTCTCTCATTTCTTTCTCTCTTTTCTTTCTTTTCTTCTTTCTTTCGGTTCTTTACTCTTTTCTTTCTCTCTTTTCTTTCTCTCTTTTCTTTCTTTTCTTCTTTCTTTCGGTTCTTTACTCTTTTCTTTCTTTCTTTTCTTTCTTTTTCTTTATTTACTCTTTTCTTTCTCTCTTTTCTTTCTCTTCTTTTTTCTTTCGTTCCTTTACTCTTTTCTTTCTTTCATTTCTTTCTTTTTCTTTCTTTACTCTTTTCTTTCTCTCTTTTCTTTCTTTTTCTTTCTTTTCTTCTTTCTCTCGTTACTTTACTCTTTTCTTTCTCTCTTTTCTTTCTTTTTCTTTCTTTACTCTTTTCTTTCTCTCTTTTCTTTCTTTTCTTTCTCACTGTTCGGATTCTACCGGTCCTTTAGACCTGAATTATTCCGGTTTGTTTCTCCGTGAGATAGCGAATAGACAAATTGGCAACTTCTAGTCAGCACTTCTCAGAGACTTACGCGTCTGTCTGCTTGACCATAAAAGTGAGTTTCTACTCATCTTGCATGAATCAAGCATCAGTTTTTGAGTGGCATAAGAGATTCAAGGAAGGCAGGGAGTCTGTGAGGGATGATGAGAGGTGTGGGAGGAGTAAGGAAGTCAATGCACCAGAGTTGATTGGTCAAAGGGTTAGGGTTACTATGTTGAGGTTTTAAGGGAGTTCAGGAAGAGATTCCTTGGGAAGAGGCCAGCACTCTTCAAATCGGGTCAGTGGCATTTCCACCAGGACAATTCACCAGTCCACAACTCCAACCTTGTCACAGACAATTTGATCAAGGTGGGCATCAACACAGTTCTTCAGCCTCCCTATAGTCCAGACCTTGCTCCCTGTGACTTTTGGTTATTCCCTAAGCTCAGGGGATGTCCTTATGAGACAAATGAAGTGATGAAATAGGCTGTGACGAAGGTCATTGACACGCTCTGTCACAATCCAGGTGGGTGAACCAAAAAAACTTTTACAATCCACTACTCTGTAATTAGAATAAAAAAAACATTGCTCTTCTCTCAGTGAACAAGTTATTCTTAAAAAAAATTTCTACACTCTCCGAACTAGAAAAAAATTCTTATAATGCACGACAGGGGATGGGAAGATTTAGTGTAGCATGTTCTACATTCATTACAGAAATACCATTGATAATCTTCGTTCTTAGCTCTCGTCCTGTTAACAACTCTGCGAAGTCGGGTACTAGATGTGAAGGGCTGGGTGTCGCTACCGTTTGCTTATTCCCGACGCCCGCTTTATCCTGCCATCTCTCGCTGTTCGAAGACCGTCTGAACCGAATACTCAGGAGATACTCAATAAACTGTCCTTGTTAGGGGAAAAAAAACCATAGGTCTTTTACAAACTACAAGCTTATTTCTTTTGTAGTGAGTGACAGTGAGTTCTCATCCGTATTTTACGGGTATTACATTCACGTTTAGTTCCACCACAAATACAACACAAATTTTACAAGCACGTTGGAATATGACAACAATGAACATTGAGAAACAAACATTTTAATATTCATAACAAAACTGAAATAAAAATGAATGAGAAACGTAATGTGCGAGTGGTCTTTGTATAAATACAGTTATGGCCAGTTAAATAAAAATAAGATTGTTCACACGAGTGAGTGTGTTTATATGTTAATCAAGTCGATCAAATAAATGGTCTCATGGTTGGCCGAAGTAAGTAGGATGAAAATAATTGTCTTTACTTACATATGTGAGTATGTGTGTGTGTGTATATGAATGATGGACCGTAAGTAAGGGTCTTTGTTTTCATTAAGTCCGCCAGTATGTTTTCTTAAGATTTTGGCGACAACGTGTCGCATTGATGAAAGAAAGTTCGCAAACCTTTCCTTTGAGTCTATATCGCGGCTCTCTGCGGCTCGGTCATGATCTCTAGTGAAACGTCTTTTTGGGTAGTAGACGGAATGACTTTTTGGCCGTGGAAGAAATGAATTGAATGACCGACAACTGACCTGATTGATTAAATTCTTCGTTATTTGTACTTTAGTAGTGGATCAAAAAATAGTTTTATGTGGGTCTTAAAATTTAAGCGCGTAGACATTTCTTGTCCAATCAGATTCGTATTTTTACTTATGTGTTTTAGAGCCTAAAAAATTTTCTTTTAATTAGTTTCTGATCCGGATTTTCTAGAATGTTCTTATTCTATGTTTTTAGCTGGTTGGTTGAAAAATATAAAAATGTAAATTCAATGCTAATGCGGTTTTGATAAAAAATTTCTAGAATGTTCTTATGCATGTTTTTGTTGATAATTTTAAGGCTAAAAGAAATGTGTATTCTATAGTTTTCTTTTTGCCTTTTGGTTCTGGCCTAGCCCTTACAGACAGCTCCCGTCTCCTGACCTCGAGTTCGACCAATCCGCAGTCCAGCGACCATACCGACGACCCTGCCGACATCCAGTACTAACACACCGACGACCAGTACCTACCAAACCGACGACCCTGTCTACGACCAGCCTATTACCAACGCCCAGTACCAGACAAACGATCGACCAGACTCCCGTTGATCATCTCTCCAGCACTGACCGGTCAATAAATTTGCACCCGTTTTCTTGTTATACTGTTGCCCTGCGTTTGTCTCTTCATTATTTTGGCTGTTCACATTAATTCACGTTTATATTCACGTTAGTAGAGTCGACCTCCTTATCGGCCCTGCTACAACCCTACTTTACAAATGTTAGCAAGATATATAACAACAGAATGGCCACAAAACAATAAGAAAACACTTCCATCAATTGCCCTGTACATATCCATTCGTAACGAAATATATAGATAATTTAATAATCTTTTAAGGAAAATGTTGTAATTGTTTTTTTATATTTAAGCAAAATTTAATAATTTTTTTTTTTTTATCAGAATTTAATTTTTATTTTAATTTTTCTACAAAGACAGCAAATTGTTTCTGTGCAGAAAAAGATGTGATTTAACAGTTAAAAGTTATGTGGTAGATAAAAGATAAATTTCGAAAGTGATAAAATGAAGATCGTCTGCAAATTCGGACGATACAGTTGAAGGTTTTCAAGATTAAAAAAAAATTTTAAATCCAGACATCTAATCCAAGAAATTTTATTTCACACAAAAAATATATGAAAAAATGTTTGCTTTAAAGTTCTCAAGCGATATTTTAAAGATAAACAATTAACAGTTTTACAGTTTGGAAAAAAAGGCAAAATTGTAATGTTCATACAATTCTTTTTTTAAATAGACAATTTGATAAGAGTTATTCCCCCTTTTGTTTATGCTTGCTAATATGCAATCTGTTAGAAAAAAAACTCGAAAATATAATTTTAAATAATTTTTGATCAACCGATACTACAAATGTTACGGGAATTAAACAACTGTCTTGTTAATTTCAACAGCAAAAAGAGAATTAATCTTAAACAATTATATTTAATAAAATTTGTTTGAGATTCTCATTTTAAAACGAAACTTGGTTTCTACGAATATCAGAAGCACAAGAAAAATGAACACTATAAAAATATGTTTGTTACTTACATATTAAAAGGAATTATTCAACTTGAGTGTCTTCCTTTTTTTAATGAACTTGCTAGTTCAAATTACAATAAAAGATTTTTCTCAATACATAAATAATTAAGTATAAAGGTATGATAAAAGTTATGATCATGACTATAAAAATATTTGAATTTCGATTTTTCGACTTATGAAAAAACAGAGAAAGACATACGCGTTTTCACTGTACGAGTTCAATGTTCTTTCTGATTTTTTCCTTAGTCAAAATATTCTTTCAAATTCAAATTTCCCTTCAATTCATTAAGCAGACGATAATTTGAAACGCTGCAGTTTTTATTTTTTTAATTTCGAGCCGAACACAGACACAGCATTTCATCACTTTTACAACAGTGACTCAAGCGTTCATTTCCCTTTACAAAATATGTAGAATAAAAAAACGCTTGCCACAAAAATAAACAAATAAAACAAATAATTGTCCGTGAATTAATTACAATATCATTAGATTAAAATATTTAAAAACTAGTATATTTTACCACCACGTCTGGAAGACGTGACCCTTTCCCCTGGATTCGGAAAGAATTTCCTTACGCACCATTAAAATTTATAAGGTATCTTGGTCTCTTTTTTCCTTCCTTCAGGAATTCCCTTGCAGCCTTCTCAGACAAGAAGACGCCAACGATGGGGTAATAAGAAAACCAACGGAGTCAACAGCTTCATAAACCCTACAGAATAAATGAAAAAGTAAAGGGAACTTATTTAAAAAGGCTCTTTGAGAAAAGTATAACTGATTCCTAAAACACTAGTTCTCCGGCTATCCAAAGAACTATGAGAAAAAGCAAGAAGATCAGTAAGGAATTTGTGTAATATCAAAAATAAATAAATAAATTATTTTTTACCCGCAAATAAAATGCAAACCTTTCAACTAAAAGGATGGACACAAGATTTAAAACAAGAAGTGATAACAACACAAAAACATTAATTCAGCACTCAAAGCGTTTAACTTGAAAATGCAACATCTTCGCAAATGCTAAGGATCAGTGGAAATTAGGCAAAGATTATAGTACTCATTGGAAAAGCTCAACCAATATAGTCAACAACAGATAATTCTGGTCACATGTACTGTATAGGATACACATTTTTTCTAGTTTTAAAATAAGCAATAAAAACACACTTAAGAACATTCTTGAAATTTAGGATCAAAACCGCATTAGCATTTAAATTACATCTTTATATTTTTCAACCAATCAACTAAAAACATAGAATAGAACATTCTAGAAAATTAGGATCGGAAGTGAACTAACAGAAAATATTTAGGCTCGAAAATAAAATAGTAAAATACAAATCTGATTGGTCAATAAATGTCTACGCGCCAAAATTTTAGGACGATTCTTTGATCCACCTGTAGGATATAAATAACACAGAGTTAGGGAGCCAGACACACAAGACACAAGCTTACACACAAACGAAGACACAGACGAACGCAAGCCACTAAGCCAGTAGCCGATACTATGTCCAACAAATTCCTTTCCTTCCTCAACTAAAGTTCATGAACTCTCTTCAAATGGCCGAGAATTATATTCAAAAGAAAAACCCGAAAGACTTTCTTTCATCAACGCGACACACTGTCGCCACTGTCATAAAACCCGCTATAAACTTAATGTAAGTAAGAACGACTTATTTACGGACTGTTAACATGAACATACACATATCTTAAAACAAATTTATTCTCTTCTTGTCAAACTTTATTTTCCAAAAGGCCATTTATACATCATGTATTTTATTTGTTTTCATATTCTGTTATATGCTTATTAAATTGTTTGTTGTTTAATGTTCGTTGTGTTCTATTCCATTTCTTTTGCGCGATTGTAAAGTTTTGTGTTGTATTTGTGGTGGGAATAATTTAGGGAGCAATCTACTGAAATAACCAAATTACATACAACCCCCACAACTGTCATGTCGCGGATTCTGTTTAATATTCATCAACACAAGACCTGATTTGACGCTTGTGGAGTGTGGAGTCACCCCTTTGTTGTCATTACCCATTCAGATCCGGTGTGATAGTACCTGTTAGGGTTGTCCTTGATAAGATATTAAATTATTTCATGCCATCCAATGGAAGATCCAACTCACTGCAGAATTTCTTAACCGTGCGGTATTTATCATCACAACTGAATCTTATCAATGCTTTAAAAATAATCCACAACATCAATAGGGCACGGCCTAAATGATAAGCACAAATATGTCCTTTTTTCTAATCATGCACACCCCTCCATAAGATATAAATGGGATCCAATACAGTTAAACCTTACAAATTAAAAAAAAAATTGTTGTGTCATGAAAATAAATACAAACGACAACAAAACGAACAATATTTTATTTGGGATAACTAATACTTGAAATACCTAAATAAAGGTAGAAAATTACATTATTGTTTGACAAAAGAATATTGTGTACAATTATCACATAAGCTGGAAATCTAGCTCGAGCCACTCTTATAGTTGCATTCTGTCGTAATCAGCCATAATAATGCTGATAGGACATATAGTCTTGTTATCAATACTTCACACCCAGTGAAGTTATCTTTAATGAACAAGCTTAAAAGGTTAATAGACTAGTAACCACAAATTATCATGGTTACAACAATATACTGAGGTGTCGCGCTCTGTTAAAAACGTAAACAAACCAGACCGCTCTAATCCCCCCCCCCAAAAAAAAACGCTACGTCCGGCTACGTCCGGAAATGATGAAATCACTTGTAGCCTTGACTGACTGGCCTAGCAAGAGAAAGAAAAATCTGTCTTTGTACAACAATAACAGAGCCAGTTTTGCGAAAGTCACTCTATCAAAATTATCTTCAGAAGCCTATTTCAGGTTAACAAAGGACTGTATTTCCACTTAGATTTTTCATGGACTAACTCTCTGTTCACGCGACCCTGGCAGAGTGATACGACTTTTGTTCTATTTAAAGCCAAGCCTTTCAGCAGTCTTTGGTCAGCCCGTCAGAACGTTAACTTGTACAAGCCTGCACCGTTTAACAAAGGCAGACTTGAGGTCGTAAGGACCCGGGCTTCGGCAGGGCCACCTTCGGGTAGGCAAGCTGCCTCATAGTCCAGCTGGGCTCGAGTTTCGGCTAGTGCCCTACCTTCCCCTCCCTTAAACCCCCACTATAATCGACCTTCGGGTCATTGATCTTGTATCAAACCCTGTCTTGTGGGAAGCAGTAGCAAATACCGGCCAGTCCGTCGGTACGGGCCCCGTCCAAAATAGGCAGACTTGAGACCATAAGGACCCCGTCTTCGGCTGGACCACCTTCGGGTAGGCAAGCTGCATCATTGACACCTTTGTCCTCCTTGTATTGCACTGGACCTTGCTGTCCTGTTTAGGCTATAATCAGTGCCTTGACTCAGATTTGTGTCCAAGTCCAGCTAGGCTCATCAGATCCACATTGCACTGTGGGCCGATGACCAGCATAGTCCAGCAGAGTTCGAGCATTGGCTCGTGCCCGACCTTGCCCTCTCCTAAATCCCCACTCAATCGACCTACGAGTCATTGACCTTGTGTCATGTCCTGTCTGGTGGTAGGCAGTGACAAATATCGGCTCGCCCATTGGTATGATTCTCTAGAATCCTGGCACGTTAGCGAAGCTCTTAAGGCGTAATCCTACACCTAGTAGTCGCAACCGCCTTACACCTACGTAGATATGCGAAAATGTCCTTTTTAGGATCATAGAGGTCTCCATCCTTAGTGTTGGAGTATATGATGGTTCTCACGGAGCCTTTGAAGCAGACGGCCTAGAAGCAAACACGAAGGCACTAGCCGAAACTCGAGCCCAGCTGGACTATGAGGTCTCCATCCTTAGTGTTGGAGTATATGATGGTTCTCACGGAGCCTTCGAAGCAGACGGCCTAGAAGCAAACACGAAGAGGATAATAAGACCATCCGGTCTTAGCCATTTAGATCGGTTCCTGCTCGACAGCGCAAAGGCACGGTAACCTTAGCTATATTTTCCTCCGTCCGTTCGCTCGGTTTTGCAGTGCTAAGACATAAGTCTTAGCCACGACACTCGCTTGCCCGTTCCTCGCCTCCGCAGTGCTAAGACACGACAGTATAGCCGAGCCACTTGTTCGCTCATCCGCTCGGCTTCGCAAGTATAATACACGGCAGTGCTAGCCACGACATTCGTCCGCTTGTTCGGCTTCGCAATGCTAAGACACAGCAGTCTTTGCCACGCCACTCGCTTGTCCGTTCGCTCGTTTTTCTGGTCCACAATACTAAGACACAGCAGTCTTAGCCACGACAATCGTTTGCTCCTGCGCGACTAAGCTACCCGCACCAACTGTACATCAGCTCCTGCATTGCAGCATCTAATCCACATACGGCTCACTGTACGCACTAGCGTCCACACTTGAGACCACATTGACATACCCCCAATTAAACCAAAGTACTGTACAACCGAGACATCGATCATCCAGCTGTCTCAACCAACGACGACGATCATCCAGCTGACTTTACCAACAACGACGACTACCGGTGACTCTACCAACATCGACGGCCATCAGCTGTCTCCACCTTCGACGACTATTCCACCAGTCCTCTCTAATATTCCAATAGTCAATATGAACATAGATTGTAACCTTTTGACAAAAAATAAATTGTCATTTGTTGTTTCTGTTACCTCGCCTTTGTTCTCTTCATTGTCTTCCGGCTGTCAATTTACTCACACGCTTAACGCAAAAGAATAATCTGCGGGGTCGACGTTCTAATTGGCCCCGCAACAAAGGTAACAAAGTTGTTTTGTTTTGTTTTCTTTCTTTTCTTTTTTTTTTTTTTTTTTTTTTTTTGTTGATCATTTGAATGACAAAAGAATTGATTTCATGGACACGTACCAATATTGAAATTTGACATAAGGTAATCACAACGTATAATGTTGAGAGAGTATTAGAAATATGGGTTATCCCCCTAATATTGTGCACCCGATAATCCCGAAAGCCAAACAAATGAAGCTGGGTGTAGAGGAACCCAGAAGTAGCAGGGGCAGTTATACAGCAGATACGCAGAAGTTAGAGGCGAATGCATTCCTTCACAGAGCAGAGAGCAGACGAGGGTGGCCGAGCCGAGCTGGCTCTCGTTGAGCGGCAGCATATCAGCAGCCGAACAGTTCAAAGAACCTCGAGGGACACCACACCAATTAAGAACCTCTAAAGTGTTATTGTAGAGGCAATAAATAGTTATCCCTCTTAGAGAATGGGCGTGTCTGTTGAATGCCACGTAAGGTGTCTTTTTGCCTTTTTTCTGTTCATTAAACTTTCTTGACGTGTCTTGAATCATGCCAGGAACAGAAAAGCCAGATAGCTATTTTACTTTCCCTCATCAAGTAATCTTTTTCCATGCCTCTACCATATCCACATACTATTTCTATCTGCTGGGAAACGTTAGTGCATTTTTTCTTACTAATACCACTGGTACACACACACACACACACACACACACACACACACATATTCATATATAAATACACATACTCTCTCTCACACACACATACACACGCATATATATGTAATGTGATATCTGGGATAATGAACGTCTGGAGTTGTTCCCTGATATATATATATATATATATATATATATATATATATATATATATATATATATTAGGCACCGATGCGATGGTGTAAATAAACCTTTTTTGTAACCCTCCGTTGTTCGTCTGTCCTCTACAGGATTTTAATAGTGACGAAGTCGAGATTACGAACTCCTATTTTTCCTGAGGTACACTCATTTCAAAAGAGAAAACCCTGGACGGAAACGAGTTATGAAAGCTAAAAACAAGAAAGAAAAATTGTTATACCTGTTTTGAGAGATCGTTTGTCGTAAAAAAAGAGACTTGAAATATCGGCTGTTTTTATTTTATTCTATCTTTATTTTATTTGTTTTGAAGTATTTTTCTCATTAAAGTAGAAGCAAATATGACTACATATAGAAATAGAGGAATATAGTGGGTCGAATAGTTTTCCCATAACATGCACCACTTTTTCACCACTAATGACATTGAAAATGTCCCAGAGAATGCGGGAAGAAAAAAGCCATACTACTAACTGTAATTGGGAGTAAAATCTATGGACTCGTTAGAGATTTATTGGCGACAAATAGACCGACAGACAAAAACTATTTAGAGATTGTCAAAGTTTAAAAAATCCTTTTTAATCAACATCGTCCAGCGATATAGATTTTATATACGTACTAAGAAAACTGACGAGCCGGTTGCAAACTTTGTGACTGGCCAGTGACTTGACACTTAAGAGATTTTTTGAAATAGCTCAAAGGCTTAAGGCCACTCGGAGATATGTCACAAAATTGAGTGGCAAAATTCAATCAGGGGAAGAAAAAAAATTGTGGTACATGTACAGGCGGGTGAAAAATTTTCCAGAATAAGTGACCAACAGGAATCAGTGGCAAATACTATCGTTTCGTATCCGTGTTTTACGGAGCTATATATATAACAAGTGATGTTTATATTGAGTTCAAGGTGATGTTAATTGTATAATAAATAACACGTGAACACACAAGCTATCTAGTAAAGGACTATCTTTATTTTACTTCTAAGGAAGGTAAGAAAACTATATAATGGTAAAAGGCCATTATTGTTTGAAAATAGGACTCTTGATGCATTGCTGTCACGGAATACGACTAAAAGAAAGTGGTAGCCAGTGACCAATTGGAAGGAGAGACATACACTCAGACACAGACCGACGGTATGGCAGACATACAGATCACTTAGTGTCAATAAATACAGAGTCTGAAGAACAACCACGTTCCAATTGGAGGAGAACACAGATAAACTAAAACCATACCGTGTCAGGATACTTATAAATGGGAATAACGTAGGAGGTGGATACAGGAGTCACAGTCACAGTAGTGAGTGAGGTAACAGGAGCAGCCATGGAAAACCGCCCACAGCAACAAAAATCAAATACCAAGTTACACACATATACTGGAGAAAAACTGAATGTTTTGGGAACTAAGGAGTCGATATTGACTGTGTTAGTCATTATAAGTTACCTGTAATATTAGTCGTGATGAAAAGAATTAATTTGCTGGGTAGAAACCGGTTAAATTCATAAAATTTGACTGGACCCAGATGTTCCACCGAGAAGAGAGAAACGATAAGCAATGGCAACAGGGGACAGACCAATATCCTGAAGTGTTCCGTGAAGAATTGGACACTATGAAAGGAGAGAAGACCCACATTCAAGGAACTGAAGGTGCAATACTAAGGCATTTTAAACCCAAACTATTAGCCTACACACTGGTCAGGGAAATTGAGCGACAACAAATAGTCGGTACAGCAGTTCCGGTCACACATTTAGAGTAGACTGCAACTATTGTTTCTTTTGTGAAGATGGAAGTATTCGAATAAGCGGAGACTGCAAAGTTACGGTAAATCAAGCCTCAAAGACTTACTAACTAAAATCAAACGGGGCCAAAAGTTTAACAAACAAGATTTAAGTTACGCTATCCAACAGCTGTTACTAGATGAACAAAGCCGAAAGTATACTACAATAGATACTTGTAAGGGCCTATTTATGTGTACGAGGTTACCCTATGGATTTTTTCCGCGAATCATGAGAAATATGTTGGCTGGGATTACATACGTGATTGTGTGGCAGGATGACAACTTGGTCATCGGCAAAAATGATGTAAAATCTTAAGGAGCTTGCGAGAAGTACTTCAACGACTGTAAAATGCGGGCCTGAGATTGAAAAAAATGTGTTTTCACGGTACCAGAGGTGGTATATTATGGATAAAAGTTCAACACAGAGACCGTCACACCAGTGAAAATAAACGAACGAGCGATACCTGATGCACCAGTTAAAGTCATATTTAGGTATGATCAATTATTACTATGAATTCCCACCAAAACTGTCAACTATACGAGCACCCTTACATAAGCTGTTAAATGATGGAATTAGTTGAACAGAGCGTTTTACAAAAGAAAGGAATAGCTGACGTCTTCTACACTGTTGGTACACAATGTCTGTGCCAAGGAAATAGTCCTTGAATACCCAATGGAACTGGTGCGGTAATATTACACATCATGGTAGATGGTGAGGAGAAACTAATCGCTTACACTTCCCGCACCTTGGTAGTTGCACAAAAAAATTATGCACAAATTGATAAAAAAAAGGAGTCATTCCTCTTACATGTATATCTGTAGTAGGCACCGACGCCATGATTGTAAATGTCATAAAGAAGTTTCATCTGATGTTGTATCGCCAATATTTCACTATTGTGACAATTCCCAAACCACTGTTAAGACTATTAGGGGAAACAAAACCAATAACACCATTAGCTTCAGGACGAATTTAGAGATGGGATCTGACATTGTCATCATATATACTCTGCGATACAGGAAAGGATATGACTGTTTAAACGGTGATGCCCTTAGTTAGATACCGTTTAACTAGACGTTTCCAACCCCAGTGCCAATCATGAGAAAATACTCTGGTTTATCAATCTAAGGATGCAGGAATCATAAAACGATGAACTTTTCAAGAATATTGACTTTCGTCCATTCAAGATAGATAGAGCAAATCAGGATACTATTCAAATATATTCCAAACATGGGAATGAAATAGCAGTGCACGAAGGTTATCTTTCAGGGGGACAATGGCTCATCATTCTAGAACTTGGTAAAAAATTATTAGATCTCCATGAGAGGCACCCAGGTTTGTGTAGGATGAAGGCACTTGTTTTGGTGCCGATGGCGAGCAATAATAAATAACACGTGAACACACAAGCTATCTAGTAAAGGACTATCTTTATTTTACTTCTAAGGAAGGTAAGCCTACAGAGCCGGCCTCACTTTCATGGGGCCGTTTCGTATCCGTGTTTTACGGAGCTATATATATAACAAGTGATGTTTATATTGAGTTCAAGGTGATGTTAATTGTATATGTGTGATGCTGTAAAAATCCCTACTTTGTAATAGTGTGCGAGTTCATTACTGAATGAAGCGAGTACAGTTCAGAGTAATCAAAGTAAAGTCCCCATGTGCTTTTTTCTTTTCTTTTTTTCTTCCCCTTTCTCCTTCTCAATTTTTGGCTTTGTGCGTCTACCTTTTGATAGGTCATGGTCCTTTAATCGTGCTGGCACTTGGACAGGACGACTAGATCTACTGGGTTGGATTTCATGTGTCTGTGATGTGCATGTTTATATGGGAGTGTATTGGGGGTCAGCTGGTGTTTGGTCGGGTAATGTATCTAGTTGCCGGGGGCAGATATTCAGGGGCTCAGTGGGTGCTCGGTCAGGAAATGTGGCCTGTTGGCGCAGGTGGATCCTGTTTCTCCTGTACTGTTGTCCATCTACCTGGACCATGTAACTGCGTGGTGCTACTTTGCTAATGACTATACCAGGCATCCAGTCACTGTTAGGGGTTTGAGGATGACACTTCACCCTGATAGGTTGTCCTATGGCGAGGTCTGGTAATTGTTTGGCATGCCGGTCATAATAGCTTTTGGTTGTCTGTCTTTTCTTTATGAGCGCCTGCTGTACGTCCATTTGTACTTGGGGCGTGTAGTCCGTGGCTTTGCATGGTAGCATTGAGCGAGTGCGCCTTGATAGGAGTCGTTGCGCTTGGTGTGGTTGCATTGCACCATTCCAGGATGGCTTTCCACATATCAGTTCCTTCGTTTATAGTTTTTTTTATGATCCCCTTCATCAATTTCACTGCTGCTTCCGCTCGTCCATTGGACTGGTGATGGTGTGGGCTGGATGTTATGTGGTTGACGTCCCATGATTTTAGGAATCTGCGAAACTCGCTGCTAATGAAATTGGCGCCGTTATCGGTGATCAGGGTTGCTGGTGTACCGTGTGTGGCAAAGACAGGTTTGATTGCTTTGATGAGGGCGTTGCTATTGAAGTCAGGGAGCTGGCTTAGTTCTATAAAGTCTGAGAAGATATCCACCAGCACTACATAGTGTCTGGCATTTATTTCAAAACAGTCGCTGGCCACAAATTGCCATGGGTGAGTCGGAATTGGGTAGGACATCAGAGGTTGTCGCTGTTGTTACAGTTGGGCGAGCTGGCAGGTTTCACAGCGCTGGACAGCTTCAGTGATTTCCGCATGCATCCGTAGCCAAAACATTATCCCACGGGCAGTATTTAGGGTGTACTGGATGCCTAAGTGGGACCTGTGTGCCCTGACGACCATCTCTGGCCTCAGTTTTGTCGGTATGATGAGGCGTGTGCCTCGATAGGCTAGGCCATTTTCTGTAGCTAGTTCATCACGGTATGGCCAGTTTTCCCTGACATTGAGTGGACTGTCGGTTTTGTCAGGTGACCAACCTTTTTTCGTGATTTCTATTAGTGCTAACAATGTTTGTACTCCACGTCCAGAGAGTATTTCTGAAGTCGAAGCCGCATTCGTTGCAGTCGCTTTGGGCTGGTGTGGATGAGTTTCGACAGTATAGTCTCCAGTGGTTTGTGGTCGGGGAATACTTTCACCTTTTCCTTGCCGATGATGTACTGCTCGAAACGTTCTGCGGCGAACACAATGGCCAGACATTCTTTCTCAATTTGAGCATAGTTTCGCTCCGTTTTAGTAAGTGCTCTGAACGCATACGCGATGGAGTGTCCACCCTGTTTTATTACAGCTCTAAGACCAACCTCGGAACTATCACGTTCCAGTGAGACTTCCTTGTTAACATCATAATATTGGACTGGAGCTTGGGTGATGATTTCTTTGATCCTACTGAAAGCCGTTTCGTGTTGTGGCAACCAGTCAAATACAGAGTCCTTGTCCAGTAGGCGTCGCGGCGGTTCACATACAGTGCTTAGTTTGGGTGTAAACTTGGCAAGGTAGTTTGCGACCCCTATGACTCTCTGAACGCCTTGGACGTCTGTGGGATATTGCATCTGCGAAACTGCCTTAACTTTCTCCGGGTCTGCTGCTAAACCCTGTGCACTAAAGATGTGTCCCATGTAACTAACAGAAGTTTGTTTGAAGTTTAAATTTTGGGGGTTGAGTTTTAAACCCTTTTCCCGGCATCTTTCGATAAGTGCTCTGAATGCTGTGTCGTGGCTTTTGTCGGCCTCCGCATCATTCTCACCAGAACCATATATTATGGTGTCATCTGTGTTGTCCAGTACCTCGAAACAGTGGTCGAGTCGTCGTTGCCATTCCTCCGGGGCTAAGCTAATTTAAATGTCATTCTAAGCCACCGTATCCAGCCAAATGGAGTCCAACACGTTGTCAAGTATGAAGATGACTCATCCAGTGCAACCTGAAGAAACCCATCCTTAGCGTCTACGACCGTGAAGAGCCTGACCTTGCCCATCTTTGTTGCTATTTCCTCGACTGTTGGAGTTGGGTAGTGGTTACGTTGGATTGCCTTATTCAAATGGTATGGGTCAATGCATATCCTCAATTTGTGGGGTTTCCGAAAGACAACTATGTTGCTGATCCAGGGTGTCGGTTCTGTGACCCATGCTATCACTCCTTGTTCAACCAATTCCTCCAGCTTTTGTTTCAGCTCCATTTTGAGTGGTAGGGGAACTCTGCGGGGGTTGTTCTGAACTGGTTTAACGTTTATATCAATCTGTATTTTGTATTCTCCTGGTAGTCTTCCAAGCCCGGAAAATACATCTTTACAGTTGTCGAGAACACCCTCCTTGATGAGGGATTTAACTTCGTCCAGGTGTCTGATGCATTCAACGTTGAAGACTATAAGCTGGAGTGCAGAGCTGGCCCGTCCAGATAATAAGGATGGCGAATTATTGTCTACTACTTGAAAATGGACTTTTTTCTTGATGCTGTTTGCTTCGCACCACAGTGTTACAGCTCCCAGGGGTTGGAGAATGGAATTGTCGTACAGCTTCAGCTTTGTATGGGAGGGCTGTAAGGGTGCTGTGGTGAGGCGTTTGTAGTCCACAAGAGAAAGAGTGCTGCAGCTTGCCCCAGTGTCAATTTGGAACTTGAGGGTTAGAGCTTTCTGGCCTCCTAAGGGGGATACGTGGATGTCTGCGTAGTAGTGTTTGCGGTCTGACAAAAGGTCATAGGCATAGATGCTTTCATCACTGCTGGCAGGTTCGTCGTTTACGTAACGGACTTTTGCATGTGCTGACAGTTTATTGTTTGACCGTGGTGGATGCGCTTGGGATTGGCACATCCTTGCAACGTGGTTACGCTTTAAGCAGATTGCGCAGGTTAATCTACAGGCCTGACATTTGCCTTTGTCATGGCTTAATCCACAGAATTTGCAGTCCTTGATATGCTTCCGTCTCTGTTTTCTTTTTTCTGCTTTTTGGGCATAATGCACTGTTTCTGTTGTGTTTCTGCTGCCTATCATGTCAACTTGTTTGTCCCTTTGTTCAGTGCTCCGACAAATATCAATTGTCCGGTCTAATGTTAGATCTGATTCACTAAGGAGTCTGGTCCGTATTTCTTTTTTATTTGTTCCCACCACTATCTGGTCGTCTTCCAACGTGCTGTATCTGCACGTTTTTATCAGTTTCCTCAGCTTGTTCAAATAGGAATGAAAACGTTCGCCTATTTCTTGGTCGCATGAATTAAATACATAGCGTTCGTATGTCGTATTTAATTTAGGTTCGAAATAGTCCGATAATTTTTTATGATGGAGTTGATGTCCGCATGTTCCTCTTTTGTCATGGGTAGATTTTTTTATAATTTTTAGGCATTCCTTGCAAAGATAGAAAGAAAAGTTCCTACCTGGACTTTAGCCGGTTTGGTATCAATGCGCGTAGCGCCTGCGTAGTTCGTCCATGAGAATTTAAATAGGGACCAGTTCTCTCTCAAATCGCCGTGCATGTCCATCTTTTTCCGGTGGTGGGATGGGGTAAGCCATTATTCCGAAGTATTAGTCTTATCTCTGAGGTATTATATCCGATTTGTGCCGTGTAATGATCCGATCCGACTTCCGTGTTTTGTGTGTTCACGTGGTGTCCGAAAAGTAGTTGGATTACTTTGCCGGTGCGTATGCGTTATTTCAGTTATTTTCCGATGAAATGTGTGTTTATCCGAGGTGTGGAGAGATGACTTCGCCAAAAGTAGAAAAAAAATCCCACTCTGATACCATGTTTTGGTGCCGATGGCGAGCGATAATAAATAACACGTGAACACACAAGCTATCTAGTAAAGGACTATTTTTATTTTACATCTAAGGGGGTAAGCCTACAGAGCAGGACTCACTTTCATGGGACCGTTTCGTAACCGTGTTTTACGGAGCTATATACATCATAACAGCACTACCCCGCAGTTATGAGTGGTGGCCAGGAATTGATAAAGACATCGAAATCTGTATTCAAAGCTGTTTGAAGAATCAGTTGAACCGCAAAATACCACTGCACTCAGGGAATTTCCACAAAAACCATGGTCTCGTATTCATTCGGATTATGTGTAGGGAAAATGTTCATGATCATTGTAGATGCATGCACTGAATGTTTGTATGTACATCCTATGAATATAGTGACTTCAAGCACTTGCCTGACAAGTGTGTGACAGATAATTTCTCCTGCTTCATCAGTTCAGATTTTGAAGAATTTATTGCCAATAACGGCATTAAGCATTCACCTCAACTCCATACCATACGGCAACGAACAGTCAAGCAGAACTATCAGTACAGTCCCTTAGGGGCCCCTTGAAGATGATAAAAGAAGGAGATACTGAAACACTGGTATGTAAAATATTTCTACAATATTGTACTACATCACACACACACACAGCCATAGGTCAATCACCAACTGAACTGCTAATGAAAAGAAAACTGCTAAGTATCAGCAAATGCCAATAGAAGAAGCAAACCACCAGAACGATGAGCTAGTAGCAGTTATCAGTCCTGTAAAAAAGAATTGTACTCTCACGTCAGACTGAAGAAAGCCAGAAGAGCTTGAGACCAGATAATCCCCAAAAGCAACACACTAAGCCCTCGAATCTGAAAGACTATGTTATTTTTATAACAGACATGTAATGAGGAGTATGAACTTTAAGGGAGAGAAACGTGTTATCTGCGATACTGAACAGTAGGAGTTGTTCTCTCTTATATATGTATCTGTAGTAGGCATCGATGCTATCTTGTAAATAAACCAGTCTTGTAACCCTCTGAACTTTGTCCATCCTCCATGGGTTTATATATAGATATATATATATATAATGTTAAATGCTCTTGGGTGTATAAATGTGTCTATATTGATTTTTCTTTCATTATGTCTAGTGTTAGTATATAACGGATGCTAATATTGCTCCTTGGTGAGTGGTGACTCAACTAAATATCTTCCTTAACATCAGGCATGCAAATATTGTCATACTTTATTTCTATTTATTTTTTATTTGATTACATCTTTCTCACTGCGATTATTTTGAGCTATATTTATGCCGATATAAATTGTATTGATATCTTCTTTGCATGGAAAATTATCAATAATCTGCTTTTTGTACACCTCCAGGATGTTGACCAGCATGGTTGGTATGAAAACCGAATCAGGAATAAATAAAAATGACGAATATTAATCCATTTTGCTTTTAAAACTTCGGGTTTTTACAATATTTTAAGCCCCGATATTGGTTTCTTATATATTCAAATAGTGGTAATCGTTCAAGGGTACTTAATATATATAATAATATTAATAGTAAGTATTTAAACGGATCGTTGTTGAAGGTGACCCGCAGGCTCCCTTTTCAACTACACCGAGGTATAAGAGAGGGCGATACTCTTTTCCCTGGATTGTTTCAATTATCCTTGATCTGTACCTTATAATGCTGGGTGTTAAGCAAGGCGGTATCAAATACTATTTTTGAGTCTTTGGTATAACTCGACCTCGGATTGAACACCGGTCTCCCGGATCATTAGCAAACACTCAAACCATTATATCAATTAATACTAATAATATAATAATAGTATAATAATCAATATCAGAAACGAGCCCTCTTCACAGCAGAAATAAATATCGTTAGTTAGTTGGTTGGTTTTCTGGCATTTGAACCACTAGTGGTTTTTTTAATGCAAAAACCTCTTTATACATATTAACTAGATATGATTTGTAAACACATTTTCTTGATAACATTTTTAAACAAGCCTAAATTCACCCTTTTTCTCACAGTTTGGTTCCAAGTTTTGCTAACAATTCGATTAAACATCAGTCATTTGTTTACACACAGTTTGCCCAGTCGGCTGGGGCTGTAGAATATACCGACTCTGCAGAGGGGTAAGACCCCGCCCCCAATCGAGTGTCCTGGAGATAACACTAAACAATCTGATGGTGAGGTTGCAGCAATGCTAGAGCTTTGGGGAATGCGCAGTACCCCTTTATTGCCATTGCTTCCAGGTCCACTCTGTCCCGGAGTGGTAGCACCTGATAAGGGTCCTATCTATCGGTTAAATAGAACTAAACGGTGGTTGGCGTTTACTGTTCTTATACATTTAAATGCGTATTTATGCTGAACTGAATTGTTTAAAATAGAACTGTTTTGACATTTAACTGTGTATTGCCCAGTCGGCAGGGGCTGTAGAATACACTGACTGCACCTCTGCAGAGGAGTAAACCCCCCCCCAACGAGTGTCCTGGATATGACACTAAACAATCTGATGGTGATGTCCCAGTAATGCTGGGGCTTTGGGGAATACGGAGTACCCCTTCATTGCCATCGCTCCCAGGTCGACTCTGGCCCGGAGTGGTAGCACCTGATAGGGCCCTATCTATTGGTTAAATAGAACTAACGGCATACTTATGCTAAACTGAATTGTTTGATTAAACTGAATAGCTTGAAATAGAAATGCTTTAAACCGTACTTACATTTAAACTGTGTGCTTATGCTAAACTGAATTATTTGAAATAGAACTGTTTTTGACATTGAAACTGTATTTACACTAAACTGAATTGTTTAATATAGAACTGTTTTGACATTTACCTGCATGTAAACAAAATCTGTACTCATCCTAAACTGAATTAGCTGAATTAGAACTGCTTGACTAAACTGAGTAGCTCGAAATAGAAATGTTTTTCACAATTAAACTGTACTTACATTTAAACTGCGTGCTTATGCTAAACTGAATATATCTGAAATTAAACTGTTTTTGACATTGAAACTGTACTTACACTAAACTGAATTGTTATATATAACTGAATGGTTTGAAATAGAAATGTTTTTGACAATTAAAATGTGTACTCGTGCTAAACTGAATGGTTTTAATAGAACTGATTATTTACATAAAAATGGATTTGGCGTTAAATAACCTACAAAGGTTGATATGCCATAAAACCAAACCAAACTTCGTTTAAATGTCAAACAGGACCCTATCAGGTGTTACCACTCCAGAGTGTACCGGGGAGCTATAGCAATGAAAGAGTACTCTGTATTCCCCAAAACTCCAGCATTATTGGAGCCTCACCATGAGATTGTTTCGTGTCATATCCAAGACCATCATTGGGTGGGGTTTTACCTCTCTGCAGAGATGCAGTCGGTGCATTCTATAGCACCAGCATACTGGGCTGTATAAATATCATATTCTTAAGAAAAAATATTTTCATGTTTTTTATGAATATTTAATTTCTGTATCTGCACGCATTTAATTGTCTATGACGGAGTAAAATAAATTAATCAAGAGTATAAATGAAAAAATAAAAGAAGAAAAATCTCGGGAAAAAGTCAGGATTGCAAGAAGGGTTTTGTTATTGTGTTTGCAAGACACACACACACACACACACACACACACACAGAGCGGGAGAAAGAGAAGTGGAAAACCAGTGCCCTGTGTCAGAGTAAAAATGAATTTGACAGAGAAACCGAATACATCATTGCATCTAAATCAGGTTTCGGCTTATATGTGTACAACGCATGTGCAACCAGACGTGCATGTGTGTCTATAGTTTTAGAGTAGCTGTTAAAATGCACCATACGTGTATTAAACTAAGTAAGCAGCAAGTGGGGTATTTCCACACGTGCTTTTAAAAGATTATGTGCGATCACTTATGCATCGCGACACATACTTGTTCTTTTTGTTTAAAAGACACTTCTCTGTCTCGAATCTTAATTGTGTGTATCATATATAAATTGTATGTCTGTGCATGTGTGTGTGTGTGTGTGTGTGTGTGTGTGCGTGTGTGTGTGTGTGTGTGTGAATGAGTGATACTTATATGTAAAAGAGTCAGCTCATCATTTTCTAATTGCTGTTCTCTTTGTGTACAGAGTGTTCCAGCTCAAAACAAACCCACGAGTACAAATTTCCTTTTATATATACGAACACTTTTCAGAGATAATTCAGCCATTTAATATTAACGAAAATATAGATTGACACGGCAGTTGTGCTTTAGTCCCCCTCCACGTATTCTCCTTGGGACCTCAGACATTTATCCCCGTATTCCTTCAACTTTTCAAAAAAGACAGAAATTCTCTGCGATTGTTATTAATTGTCTCTTCCTGTTTTCCCGTATACCTTCCCTTTTAATGTCTGCTCTCTCTCTCTCTCTCTCTCTCTCTCTCTCTCTCTCTCTCTCTCTCTCTCTCTCTCCAAATGCATAACATTTTAGAGATATGCTTGTTGCAAAATTTTACCATTTAAATCCTTTACAGCTAAGATGTCGGTTTTGAATTTTGAATTAATTCCTGTTTACTAAAACTCCATTTTCAAAGAGCATAAAATAATGAATATTTAAACCTATAACACTGAATCGTTGTCATTCTAACAAAATGGCATGTGCAAAGCAAAAAGAAATCCGCACAATTTGATAATAATATCTAGTCAAAAACAAAAATCGTATTTTCACATAAAAACACCGTTAAAATTTCTATGGCAGTTCCTTTAGATTATAATTTTAAAGTCTCCTGCCAACACATTATTGTAATCTTACTGAGATGGTCTCCGTTATATCAGTCCCATAAAAATAAAAAAATAAAAATTTATCAGCAGTTAAAGATTCCAAGAATTCGTCAAGAAAACAAGCAACAAGAGGTGTCCCCGAATGTTTTGGAGTAAAATCACTCAGAAAGCAAATAAAATTGGTATTAAAAAGTCTAAATTTAGGAAATAATATTTGGAAAATTCAAATTCATCCAGGAAACAAATATAAACCAAACTAGTGTGAGCTTCCCGGTGTCAGAAGTCATGCACTAATATTTTAGTGACCTTTTATATATATATATATATATATATATCATTAGCTAATTGAACATAACCATCATATTTGCTTAAATGTACAAAACCTGATGAGTAAGACATTTTAAATTTGTTGTGGAGGCCAGATAAATATACCGGTCCCCGCAAACTTTTGAAATATAAGTGATTGACAACGAAACAAGGGTGTTCTTCGAAAGGCCAAACTTTATTATGGCGAATCGTAAATCGAAAAAAGCGCACGGCGAACAATCACCGAAGCTGGATGGTGATCGTTGGAGCAGGATCTAGTCGCTGGAGCAGGTCTGGATAGCTGGTACAAGACTAGTATTCGTTGGATAGGTGGTCGCTGGTTTAGGACTGGTATCTGCTGGTGCAAGAGGGTGTTCGCCGGTCCAGGACTGGTAGTTGCTGGTGTCTGCTGGTACAGGAAAGTGGTCGCTGGTTCAGGACTGGTAGTCGCTGGTGCAGAACTGGTGGCTGCAGGTATCTGCTGGTGCAGGAAAGTGGCCGCTGGTGTCTACTGGTGCAGGAAGGTGATCGCTGGTGCTGGAAGGCGGTCGCTGGTATAGGACTGGCAGCTGCTGGTGAAGAACTGGTAAACGCTGCTGCAGGAAGGTCGCCGGTGCAGGGCTGGTAGCAGCTGGTGCAGAACTGGTAGCTGCTGGTGCATGAAGATGGTCGCCGGTGTAGGACTGTTAGCTGCTTCTGCAAGGAAGTGGCCGCCGGTGCAGGAGTGGTAATTGCCGCTGCATTGAAGTGGTTGCCGGTGCAAGAAGGTACCGTCTCAAAGAGTATTAGACTTTCTGAATTAGACCTGAAAAAACTGTTAGATTGAGAGGCTGGTAGTTGTGTCTGTTGCATTTTGCCGCCTTAGGAGGTGTTTGGAAAGACTTTCTGAGTAGCCCTGAAAAGGGCTTTTAAGTTGAGAGTCTGGCAATCTTCCTGCGTCGTCTGCAGCTGGAATCAGGACGTCTGCTTTAGGGAAAGCCTTGAGCAGTCCTCATGGGCAACTGCTGCTGATTAGGCTTCAATCGTAGAACAACCAGGAAGAATCTGGCTTCTTTCCACACCTTCGGCTGTCCCCAGCCCAACTGGTGTATTTATTGACCGCCCCACCTTACGGGCAAGTATGGCACAAGGCCTTTTTTTTGGTGGGACCGGGCGCAGGGCCGTAGCCCACACGCGCCCGGAGTTCCCAAAAATGCCTACGGCCCCGTCGGCATTCCCCTTATTAGGGGCGCCTCAAGCGCCGGGCGATAAACCAAACCTCCCCGAAGGGAGTAAAAGCCTGGGGGGAAGGCCCCCTGAGGCCGTAGGAAAATCCCCAGGCACCGAGACACACTCTGCCCGAACCGCGTCCCGACAACTCGGCCGGCCAAAGTGCTACCCAGCACCTGGAGATGTCCAGTCTGAAATCAATTTGTCACCAAAATGATCGACCCGGTTTGATACCGCTGCTTTTATAGCTACCCTGTGCCACAACGCTATGTGGTCTATGTTGGATGACCTTGCTTATTATTACTATATTATAGTGGGAAACTTTATTCTAATTCGACTATGTGATTTTAAATACTACCTATTTTGTCCATTTGTTGAGGACTGTCCTTAGAAAAACAGACTGAATTTAATATTTAAAGAAAACGTTCTGTGCGGAGCAATTTAGTCCCTTAACGAATCGTTCCTAAATACTTTTGGCTGATGACATCAGTGACTCATAATTTTTTTTTTAGGAATGGGGTTTGTTTTGTTTTTTGTTTGAGTTATGAGTAGTCGGTCGACTACGATAAATTTATGTCAGGAATTTAAGTAATTTTCTTTTAGAAGTGCGATTTCAAAGTGTTATTTTAATATCCTTCCTAAAAAGAGTACATGGTGGGAAATAAAATCTTCAAAAGCTCTTTTAGAATGGATTTTTATTAAGAAAATATGCTTCATAATTGTTATTTTATTCCAGGCAATACTTTTGCAAGTATAATGATCTCATTTTTGTATTTTGTCGTAACACAGTAAAGTTTTCATGTACTTACAAGATTTTTTTGTTAATGTAATAGTGTTAAAATGCTTTTATTTTGAGAATTAGGCAACTCAGGATGCTATTTAAGTGTTCGTGTTCACGCTCTCTCCGACCATTTTAAATTCTCAAAGGAGAATTAAATACTAATCATAGAGTACTTATTCTATGATCTTAGAGTATTTATTTGCAATTCTTGGAATTATTTTATTGTAATGGGAACATCTTCTTGGAGGGGACTTTCATGGTTGTCAACGCCGTAAGGAAATGACAGGATTTTTTAGAACTGACACTGCCTGTCGAGAGCATAACCTTTTGTTGGCTCAAGCCGCGGACAAAGAAGACATCTTTTAGTAGTCCTGTGAATTTTCGCAGGATGTGATGGTTTTTAAACTTTGCTGTTCCCTACAGTTAAGGGAAAGTAGTGAATAGGGAGAAAATCCTCTGAGAATTTTCTTGCTGTGCTGGACCTCTCCGAGAGATATATGCTGTTGCCTATATCTGTAAATTTGTGCTGTCTTGACTTTAACCACAAGGTGTACAACAGAACTACTATGCTGTACTATATTCTTCTTAGAGAAATATGCTGTTGCCTATATCTGTGAATTTGTGCTGTCTTGACTTTAACCATGAGGTGTACAACAGAACTACTATGCTGTACTGTATTCTTCTCAGAGAAATATGCTGTTGCCTATATCAGAGAATCCGATTTAGACTATGAGGTGTACTAATAAATTTGCTGTCCTCAACAAATGCTGAGAGAATTGCTGAATGAACTACTATGTTATTGCCTTATTCGCTGTATTCTTGACGGAAAAGTGAACAGGTTTTCCCAAGCGATGTTTTTCGCCTAAGAGACTCTTCCAAATCTTTTTTTCCATTCATACAATTCCTCTTTTTTTGAGTTGTAAGTAACAGTACCTTTTGTTCGTGGGAGACATATCAGCCCCCTTTAATTCATGAGTGACCCAGTTTTTTTCGAAATAATTGTAACTAGATTCAGTTTTTTTACTGGTTGCTAAAATAGCAATTAATTTTAGCAACTAGTGTTTTTCTTCCAAACTTTTTAACTCCTTTTTATTTATTCTTATTTACTTGGTAATAAATAATTCTTAGTTGTACGCACGAGGCACGTTTGTCTTTTCATTTTTCCCTTTTATTTTTTCAAAGTGTTGTTTTATTTTCCGTGAAAGGATTCGTTTTTGTTTGTTTGGGGTTTTTTTTAAATAAAAATTAATCCTTTTACAATAAATTAAAGAATAGATACTGTGTAACTTCATATTAAACTTAAAGGTCGCTTTCTGCGACTTTTATCCTGGTCGCAATAGAAAATCATTTTCTGTATTACTTTTATTTAAATAAGATGAACACAAGTAATAGATTTTTAATTCAAAAATATCTCATCAGTCAAAATGACAAATTGTGATTAACTAATATTTAATGTAAATAGATTGAATAGCTCGCATTCTTTTCTTTTCTTTTCTTTTCTGCGTATGTACATGCACTTCAGAATAGAACCAAAAATTTCCATTTAACAACTCAGAATTTTTTAGTCGGCAGGTGGAATTTTAACAAACAAGAAAAGAAAAGCTTGTGAATTTCTTCGTGGAGCGGTAACTATTTACAAGTTTATTCAAATTTTTTGTGACAAGAAAATAAATAAAAATAAGAATTTGATATGACAGTTTTCAAGTTAGGCAATACATCAAAACAGCTAAAACTTTATCTGAACCTAGATGAAGATTAGATCGTATTAGCTATGACAAATTATGCTGTCATTCTCAGTATCTCTATGACAACGTGGACCTCATGTACAAGTATAAATAAAAGAAAAAATTCTACTGTATCTGAAGACGAACCACGAATATTTATGTATGCTGTGTGAGTTTGTGTATGAGTGTGTGTGGGGGGTATATACTCCAAAAGGAGGATTTGCATCAGCGTGCAAGAAACTGTGTGTGTGAAAGTATGAGATTTGTCGACTCGATTTACTCTTCTGGCATTAAAAAAAAGAAAAGAAAAGAAAAGAAAATGAAATAAAAAGAGGCGTAATACGTCGAAAACAGGTGGAGCACATAAATACCGCTCTTTTTATTTACTTTCTATTTTTAAACTACTTCATGCCAGTCTCTTTTCTTTTATCTATATCTAACTACGTCCTCCCTCTGTCTGTCTGTCTGTCTGTCTGTCTCTCTCTCTCTCTCTCTCTCGGTTTCATGTACAGCACGTATTTATAGTGTGCGTTACACTATGTAAAAATATATGAATGTATATTTATTCTGTATATACACCAGAAAATAAACGCTTGTACAAATGCTCCTGTCAGCCAGTATCAATACTCAAGTTCGCATTCTTTTTAAAGTTTTAAATAATGAAGATTCTACTACATACATATTGCACAATTTCATGTGCATTAAAGAATATGAGATTGAAATTCTAAACCATAACATTCACGCACAATAATATACAATTGCCGTGTAAGGCGTGTGCTCGACATCAAAATCAGTACGCATGAGAATAATGAGGATGATGATGATGACGATTGTAAGATTCGAAGACCCGACGTCATTCATTCTTTCTTTGTCGTTAGTCATTTTGTTTTCTTCTTTTCTCGGTTAATTTCCAACGTTCTCAAACTTCACTTCTTTTCTCTAACCATCCTGAAATGTATTGGTAAAATATTAATTCCCGTTGCTGTGTTTAACGGCTACAACAACTACAACAACTTCTATAACTACTACTGCTACTATTACTAATGTGTTGATGGTTTTCATTATAGTTGTCGTTTTGTTGACTTTGTAAGGATCACAGAACTTTTTAAAAGGGATAAAAGAAAAAAGAAATTGTTGAAGTGAGAGGTTTTTGGACGAGAAGTTGTTTGTTTTTTTTTAAAGTAACATTCGATGATATTTAAATGAATAAGAAAGTGTATTTTGCCTATCTAGTTTTAAGAATTCTAATTTCATATTGCGCAATCTCACCAAAACCTGACGTTTTGGAAGAAAATTTCTACACAGAAAATAGCCGAGTATCGTCAGAAGAGAAAGTAAAAGAAGGTTGAGAGAGAGAGAGAGAGAGAGAGAGGGGAAAAAGATTTGAGTATTTATTTGTCAGAAGAAAAAACATGAATTTATATTTTTAAAAGTTCGTAAGAAAGAAAGAAAGAAAGAAAGAGGTTTTTAAAATACTGTAAATAATAAAAAAAAAAAAAAAAGAAAAAGAAATTCATTGCACACCACCCTGTGGGAGGTGGATAAACACTTATTGTCATTGAACCATTTCTTCGTTGGTTCCGTTAGAATACCTTTTTGTTACACTATCTATCTATCTATCTATCAAAACGCGCGCCGGTGTTGCATACATATATATATATATATATATATATATATATATATATATATATTCTTTTTCTTTCTTTTACTTTTCCCTTTTATTGCCTGTCTTTCTAATCAGACTCCCTCCTTCCATCCACCACTGCCTGCTTATCTGAATGCATTTTCCGCCTGCCTGTTTGTCCGCTGGTTGGCTCCCTGGCTAGCTTACTAAGCCAGCCGACTATCTCTCTCTCTCTCTCTCTCTCTCTCTCTCTCTCTCTCTCTCTCTCTCTCTCTCTCTCTCTCTCTCGATCTGTGTCCTCTATCTGCCCGTTTCTTAACTACCTCTTGCACATCTCCTCCCATCAACCATCTGTCCCCGATGCTGGTAAGCTGCAATGTTTGGCAGTAACCAGAAATTGGAGTTCACAGATATCACCAGTGATTACAATTCGATGGGCAGTCGCGCCAGGTGGGGTGGATGCTACGTTCGCACCACTACCGGATTTGTGCTGGCCCTGCTGGCTATCACAATCGCCGTCGGGGTCGGTATCATTGTCCATTTTGCAGGAGCCGGAATCCAAAGGCATGTCCAGTGCCAGTGTAACTTCTCGAACGCTCCCCCTGATAAGCCCGGGGCCCATGTCAGGTCATCGAATGCTCCAGGTGCCACCGGTGGTATTGTCCCTCGCAGTGGTGGGGAGGTCGCACTCACCACACCATGGGCACCCAAACTGGAATGGGAGAAATGCGAGACGTTAGCCAGGGATAAAAATCAAACAATGTGTAAGTAAAATGAATTTTGGTTTTGTTTAAACAGTTTTAAATAATAATGTTTTACAGAGCAATCAAACAAGAAAGAAGAAAGTAAAAAATAGGAAAAAATTATTCCGGTACTTCACGCGAGTATGCTTCTGTACTTATTTTTTCTCAGAGGTACTTTTTGCATGTTCTTTTTGTCATAACGCTATATTTAATCAACGTGATTGTATACATAGCGCGCGTGCACGTGCGTGCGCGCACACACACACACACACACACACACACACACACGTGCGCGTATATATATATATATATATATACATACATATATATATATATATATGAGAAAAAGAGAGAGATATATACAGAGGCAGATGCAATTTCACATATTACTGATGTAAGGCACTTTCAGTATCAATACGTATTTGTTTTGTTTTTTTCGTGGATGTTGGACAATAATCAAAAATGTCTTTATTCAGATATATTTTACCTGCACCTTTTCGTATTTAAATTTATACTTTTGACTTTAAGTGAATACAAATGTGCTCTCGTGTTAATTACATATAACAGTTAAGTATGTATGTGAAAAGAACTTTATATTTATTCGTATTTTCACATTAACTCAGTTACGAGCTTATATAATACAAGTTCACGTTTGTATAACTGTTTAAGTGAAGGCACACACATGAATGCATACGCATATATATAAGCTTTTTATTTTTTCCCAAACCTGAACATATGCCTTGTGTAATGTGTTTGCGTATAGTTCTATGATTTTATGTAATATAAATGTTATCGTGTAAATATTGAAGACAGATAAATCTTACTCATGAAATAGTACCATTATGTATCAGTGATCTTAGTTCGATTTCATGTATATCAGTTTTCATTATTACGGTATTTCTTCCCATTTGAATCAGTAAAATTACGTCTGGTCAAAAGGGAACGGACAAACTTATACTAATACGTATAAACACATGAATGTATGAAACGAATTTCAAAATAAATGCCAAAATATGGACGGATGTAACTTTGGTAAAGATGTTTGGTTTTTAGCTGGTCATTTTTGGTTCGAGTTAAGATTGATGATCAGGTAATTGAACTGTCTTTCACGAAAGTTAAGTCCATCATGTATCATTGTATATCATCATTTAAGAGTAAAACTACTGACACGTCCTCTATTTTCTTTGATACTTTTATTTTCTTTTATTCTATATTATCGCAATATTTAATCCAGTATGATGTTTACCTATGCATTATCCTTACTTTACTTATGTTGCTTTTATCGAAAGACACGAGACTCGAAATAATTTAAGGGTCATTCTTACAATTTTATCAAGTTCTATATTAGTTATACGAAATCTCTGATTTACATGTTTGTTTGTTTTTTTTTTTTTTTGTTTTTTTCACCTTTTCTTTTCTCTCGTTTTTATAATAAACAATAACTTTGAAAGGAAGATGAATGTGCAGGTTGGAATATATGATTTAATAATTCCTCAAAAAATAAATGGAATGAAATGATTATTATCTACATTCGATCATTGTCTAAATATATTATTACCAATATAAATACATGAATATCTAAAACCTTCTTTTAATATCCGTGCGAGTGTTCGTATGAGAGAGTGAAATTCGAAAATCAACTGTATTTAAGGCTATATTAAGTAATAGACCTAGCCACCATGCAACTGCAGTTTTTGACTTGTAATGGCCTTAATTACTATTAACCTACAATTATCAGGTAAATTTTTTGCAAACGACTTACAAAAGAGAATTTTTCTGATAGCAAAAATCTTCATGTATGCTGCCACAAAATCAAGATGCGTGAAGCTTTTTCTTCTTAACAAACGCATTTGTGCGTTTTTGTTGGAAATTTCGAATATATGTTGGACGTAACAATATCCCTTTATATATATATATATATATATATATATATATATATATATATATATATATATATATATCTTTTTGTCTGTTTTCCCAAAACTTTAAAAGTTTTTCTCAAGTATTTCTATGTACAAAGTTAGTGTAATGCTAAATTGGACACTTAATTTATATCTGTGAGGTGAAAGTTAAACTGAATCTTTATCTTTGTTTAACTGTATAAAATAGGCATCTGACTGAATATTTCCTCATCAGAAAGCTGTAAAGTTTATTT
The DNA here is from genome assembly GCA_963585895.1 of Sepioteuthis lessoniana. Taxonomy (NCBI): domain Eukaryota; kingdom Metazoa; phylum Mollusca; class Cephalopoda; order Myopsida; family Loliginidae; genus Sepioteuthis; species Sepioteuthis lessoniana. The sequence goes on along the minus strand of OY757923.1, from coordinate 213,620 downwards.
CTTTTTTTTTTTTTGTCTCAGAAAATCGTGTCCTTATAGTTACATTTGTTTTACGTGCAAATGACCACCAGAGTTACATAAATATTAATCTCTCGACAACACTTATTAAATAAGACATCTTCAAAAATATAGGGGTAATAGGATATTTCATCAATTTCATTGAGTTTATTTTCTTGCAAACAACTTGTGACTTTACCTCGACTGTTTTTGTCTTTTCATTCACTGTTTTCAGGTTTATCTACTTTTAAGTTGTCTTTCTTTTATGATCATTTTTACTTCATTGGCCGATTCTTCTGTCATTACACTATTCTTGATGAAATTAGGTACTGGGTCCCTATAAGATATGCTGTAAAGATTGTTCTTATCTTCTACATCAAAAATAGTGATAAAACTCTTGAGTTCTTCGAAAACTTTTGCAATCTTATTTTTATTTTTATTTTTATTAATTTCGGCTGGGTGACAGTTACAGTGTTTATTGCCACTTTCTATTTTTCTTAACAGTCCTGCGAGTCTTAGAGCAAGCCATATGTTATTTATATATATCATCCAAAATTGATCAGCTCAACAAAATTGTTACTTACTAACTATTCGTTAACAAATTATATATACTTAATATACATGTATGAATAGGATTTAGCATTAAATAACCTACAAGGTTTAGTATGCCGTAAAACACAAACAACCAACCAAACACGCAACCAAAACTTAGCTGTTTTAGCAAGGTGCCCTTGTCAAACTTTTTCTTATAAAAATAAGAAAAAGTAATTATTCATTCAAGTATTTGTCGAAAACTTCATCAAAATATTTAAAGGCATTTCTTATAGGATTGTTAAAAAGTCTTTCAAAGTTTTGACTACACAATGAACTCATAAATGTTCCTTCTTTATATGATCTATAAATTCTGACTGTAATCTTTCAATATTACAGAGTAGCGTCTTGGAGTAATAAAGAACCTGTCATAATGCTTCCCAGAAACAAGCCCCTTGCAAAGAACTAGATGCAATAATTATTTATTACAAAAGGACGCCATTAATCCCAGATCCTACTATTTTGGCCAACCCTCTTGAAAAATGCCCATGCTAAATGAAAAGTTCCAATATTTATTATGTATTTCTGATATAACACTCCAAATTTCAAGGGGAAAGACTTTGTACAATTTCCTAGATAAAATGTAGTTTTAATATATTCCTGTCGCACTTTGGTTCTAGTCTTTCATACAAATTTAAGGCATTCCTGGATTGTCTTGTATTCAGTAATAGGGCGATTCATTATTGGTTCGATGGTGATATAATGTGGCAAAAATAAAACCTGCCCAACCTGGTACCTCTTGTTCGTATGAATGAAAAGCAAGGTATAACTGATTTTGTAAACTTATTTTATTCTCTCCTCACTGACTGAAACTTCCCCTTGTTTAATTGTTAAATCAAGATCTTTTTCACAATGTAATATTTAGCACTCTGGAACACTTGTCTGACAGTTGGAATTTTAAATCCAAATTGATTGTGAGAGCTTCTTCAAGAGATTAAAAATAGGCAATAACAAAATGTACTGCATGCAAATATTTACTGGTTAATGTACATGTAGAATATCCCTGAAATACCCAAAATATTTGGAATTTTCCTGTTACTATAATACAAATTAAGAAAGTTCCAAAAACACTAGAAATGTTTATAAATATGATAATTAATTCAATCATTAATATTTTAGAAAAATACTTCTAAAAATTAAAATCAAATTCTATCTAAAATTTACGTAAGGAATAGGTGTTTTGGACAAATGTTTACCTCAGTTTTTGAATTATTTATGTAAAATAATGTAATTACGTGATTTTTCATGTAATTCAACGTCACTTCAGAAAAGATGCACGAAAATAAATCCCACAATTTTCAATGTTAACATCTTTTTTCTTGTTCAGGACTCTCTAAGGGAGGAAATTGCCTCAATGAAGTAGATCAGTGGAGGTTGCACGACAAATCTAAATAGCACACGGACTATGATACGAGTAATCTTAATATGGAGTAATTGCCAACTCTTATCAAGGTGTTTTCATTTTTGTTGACCCCTGATGTAGAGAAAGCTAACAAGCTAGAGTTACCAAAAAGAGAACCATCTTTTTTTCCTTTTAATAATAATGAAAAAAAAATCAGTGTTATTAGATTCCATTAACAAAATGTTGGGTTAGTTAGATATTGAAAGATATTGAAAGAAAGTGAGATATTGAATCATACTTTCTTTCAATAATCTCGTCGAAGCCAACTTACAAAAGAACAATACTGAAAAGTTTTAGAGTCATTTGTGCATGTGTACTGTGCTAATAAATACTATACTTTTGAAACTTTCACTATTGATAACCAAAATCTGGGAAACCTCTTTCGGCCAGAGCAGGTGAGAGTGTAATAATAATAATAATAATAATAATAATAATAATAATAATAATAGCACCATTAAGATCATGTAGGATACTCAGAAGTGTTCAAGTGATCCGCGGAGACTCACTGTCACTTCGACCCCAGTGAAAGGCTACCCGTTAAAATTGATGTAAAAAAACTCGCACGGAGTGAAATAATAATAATAATAATAATAATAATAATAATAATAACTGGAGGAAAAATGTGAGCTGAGGTCAAAATCTAGAGAGGTATCTTCCAGGGAGATCTGTTATTGCCATTATTATTTGTGATTGCAATGATGCCAATCAATTACGAGGATCATTAAATAAGTTTCCAGACTTTTTTCGTATGGGCACTTTTATTGAGAGTATACACATGAAACTTTAGTCCACTTCGAAGTAATCTCCTCCGGCCACAATGCACTTGTTGTACCGTTCTAACAACTTCTGGAAGGTCCCATGGAATTCCTCTTGTGTGAGCGTGTCAATGACCTTCGTCACAGCTTCTTTCATTTCCTCAATTGTCTCATAACGACAGCCTCTAAGGTTTTCCTTGAGCTTAGGGAATAACCAAAAGTCACAGGGAGCAATGTCTGGACTATAGGGACGGTGAGGAACTGTCCTGATGCCCACCTTGGTCAAATAGTCTGTGATAAGGATGGAGTTGTGGACTGGTGCATTGTCCTGGTAAAAATGCCACTGACCCGATTTGAAGAGTGCTGGCCTCTTCCGACGGAATGTCTTCCTGAATTCCCTTAAAACCTCAACATAGTAACCCTAACCCTTTGGCCAATCAACTCTGGTCTATTGACTTCCTTACTCCTCTCACACCTCTCATCATCCTTCACAGACTCCCTGCCTTCCTTGAATCTCTTATGCCACTCAAAAACTGATGCTCGATTCATGCAAGATGGTCGAAAAGCAGTCTGAAGCATTCCATACGTTTCTGTGGCATCTTTTCCAAGTTTAAAAAGGAATTCTATTGCATATCGTTCTTCTAAATTGTCCTCACGTCCAGATTGCATTTTTGAAATTCACCAGCTGTGATAATCAGGCTTTAGTAGGGTGTATTCCAATTGCTGCTGTAGCTGTTCATTTGAACCTGAAATCATAAAAATTGGTCAGTCATCTCATAAGATGTATAGCAATAAGATACTGAATTTTCAAGAGTCTACGACAATTTTAAATGCCTGTACAACAATGTCTGGAAACTTATTGAATGCACCATGTACATACTTATGAAATGCACAGGAAAAGATCATTCACATGGACGATATCAGAGTGTTTGCAAAAAATGAAAAATAATTGGAAACCCTAATTCAGGCAGAGAGGATATACGGTCAGGACATAGGGGTGGAATTTAACATAGAAAAATGTGTCATGCAAATAATGAGATGCGGGAAATGACACCTAACGGAAAGAATAGAACCACCAACCCAAGAGAAGATCAGAATGCTCGGAGAAAAGGAAACTTACTTGGAATATTGAAAGCGCAAAAAATCAGGAGAACAAGGAAACTACACGAAACCAAACTCTATAGCAGAAATCTCATCAAAGGGACAAACACCTGGGCTGTACCTCTTGTCAGATGTTCGGGGCCATTTCTGAAGAGGACGAGAGAGAACCTAACGAATGGACCAGAGAACAAGAAAACTTACAACGATGTATAAGGTCTTACATCACATAGATGACGTGTCAAGAAAAGAAGGGAGAAGAGGACACCCTGGCATTCAAGACTGCGTTGATGCATCGATACAAAAACTAGAAAAGTACATTAAAAAATTCACAGAAAGACTGATTACAGCAACCATAAACAATATTCCCAATACAAAGCATCAATCGAATGAAAATAACCAGAAAACAAAAATGAGAAGAAAAACAAATGTATGGACCTTTCAAGCGACAAACCAGTGAAATCTCACCCTAAAAAACTTGGATATGACTAAGAAAGAGAAAACCTTAAGAGAAAAACTGAATCTCTTTTCATAGCAGCACAGAACCACGCTATAAAGACTAATTATGTCTAAGCAAAAATAGACAAGATATAACAAAATAGCAGGTGTTGACTTCGTGGTGATAGAGATGATACGATCAATCACTTAAGCGAATGCAGTAAGCTAGTATAAAAAATTATAAGACAAGACGCGACTGGGTTGGCAAGGTGATCCACTGGGAATTGTGCAAGAAACTAAAATTTGACGATACGAAGAAATGGTATATGCACAACCCAGAATCCGTCCTGGAAAATGAGACGCACAAACTTCTATGGGATTTTGAGATACAAACAAATCACCTAATCTTGGTCAGACGACCAAATCTTTGTGATAGTCAACAAAAAAAGAGAGACCAGCCGAATCGTAGACTTTGCTCTTCGACTGACCAAGAAAAGCGGGAAAAAAACTAAAAGAAAGACAAGTACTAAGACCTTGCTAGATTACTGAAAAAACAATGTAATTAATTGCAATTGATGTACTCGGTACAGTCACCAAACGATTGATAAAGGGAATGAAGGAATTGGAAATAAGTCTGCGTGTGGAGATCATCCAAACGACAGCTTTATTAAGATCGGTCAGAATACTAAGAAGAATCTGAGAGACTTAAGGAGAACTGTCACTCAGACTCTAGAGGAAAACCATTTGCTAGCGCTAAAAAAAACTCTCAAATGAGAAAAATAATAATAGTAATAGTAATAAACTTAGAAATCAGAGGACAAGAAAAGGCCATCTAGAATAGTGTTACTAAGATCGGCCAGAATAGAAAGAAGAGTCTTGGAGACTTGAGAAGGCTTGCTGTCACTTCTGTGAAAAAACATCAATTAATGCAGTTATGAAAAACTCTCAAAGGAGCAAAAAAATAATAATTGTAAGAACCTTGGGTTAAGAAAGGAATAGATAAACATTCAAATAAGACACCTGATTGGCCCAGACAATATTAGATAGAAAGAAATTGTACTTTGCAGAACCGCTCATCTCCTCTGATGAGTACTATCAATGTGACTAAAAAATATCACCCAAAAGAGAATAGCAAAAAGAACAAATATGTAGACTGTATATAATCATCAACTGAGAAAAAAACAGGTGAAGGATTGTAAGAAACCGAAATAAAAACTGAAAAATAGATGATCCTAATAATAAGTATTATTATACACAAGGACATACTGGTTGGAGGAGACTGCACGTAGACATACCTACTACCGGATGCAAAGGAAGCAAAAGTATTTTGGAGTAAAACATGGGAATGGAAAGAACATAACAGGAAGACTAAAGGGATTAATTACATGGGAAAAGAATTACAAGGAATCTAACAAGTCCTAGAGGCAATAATACACTTGCAATCGCTCAGAGCAACGCTAAAAAACTACGGAATAGGAAAACGCCATGTTATGATGGCATACATCGATTCTGATTTTTAAAAACTTACGTCTATCCACGATTGACTGGCTCGTGAAGAGTAGACGCTTAGAAGAAACAAATATCCCCGAATGAATGAAAAAGGAAATCTTGTTCCCTGACCCAGAAAATCCCCTAAAAGGGAGCCCTACCCAGCAACTATAGACCAATAACGTGTCTACTTTTGATGTGGAAAATCCTAACAGCATAGGGTAGGGAGGAGATCTATTGCTCACTAGTAAGCCACGGACTGTTACCGAAGAACCGAAAGAATACCACAAGGGAACAGAAGGAATAGGTGATCAACACAACATCCAGGAAAGTAAAATGAAACGAAAAAATGTAGCTATGCCGTGGATTGACTACAAAAAGGTCTAAGATATGGTCTCGCAAAGATGGATAGTACACTGTCAAAAAATGTACAAGAGATCCGACAAAGTTATATAGTTCCTCACCGAAGCTATGAAAAACTGGAAAGTGGAATTGACAGCAGGAGGAAAAACTTGAGCAGAGGTGAAAATCCAGAGAGGTAAATTTCAGAGAGATGCGTTATCACCATCACTATTAGTAATAGCGATGATGCAAGTCAATCACATACTTAGGAAATGCACAGGCGGCTAAACATTTACTATATCACAACAAAAGATGAACTATCTTATGTACATGGACAAGATTAAACTGTTCAACAATTTTTTTTTATTAAATTAGAGACTCTTATACAAAAAACTAGAAAATACAATCAGGTTCTATAGGAATGGAATTTTGCATAGAAAATGTGCCGTCTTTGTGAAAAGCAGAAAAAGACAAATAATGGAAGGAATAGAAGTGCCAAATGAAGAAAGAATCAGAATGCTCGGAGAAAAGAAAACTTACAAATATTTGGGAGTAGGGAAAGCGGAAACCATCAAAAGAGCGCGGAGATGAAGGCAAAAATAAAGAAAGAATATCTCAAAACAATGCTCAGCAGAAGAAATTTTATCAAAAGGGTAAACACCTGAGCTGTTCCCCTTGTAAGAAAGTCGGAAACGTTCTTGAAATGGACGAGGGAAGAACTTCAACAAATGGACCAGAGAAGGAAACTAATGACGATTCCCAAGGCTTTACATCTTAGAGATGTTATAGATAGACTAGATGTGTCAAAAAAAGAAGGGGGGAGATGGCTTGCCAACATTGAAGATCATGTGGTTGCGTCAATACAACGATTCGAAGACAACATTAAAAAGAGCAAAGGAAAACTAATTACAGTGACCAGAAACAGCTCTGATAACATAAAGATCAATATAATAATAATAACAATAAATAGGAAACAAAAATGGAAGTAAAGCAACTGTATGAATATTTCAAGCGAAAAACTGATAAAGACTCATACGAAAAGATCTAGACATGTCTAAGAAAGAGAAACTGAATCTCTTCTAATAGAATCATAGAACAACGACGTAAGGACAATGTTAAAGCGAAAATAGATAAGACACAACAGAATAGCAAATGTATGTTATTTGGTGATAGAGACGAAACAATTAATCCCTGCAGCAAATTAGATACGACTAGGTGGGGAAGTTGATCCACAGGGAATTGTGCAAAATTTGAAATTTGACCATACTACCAAATGGTATATACACAAACCAGAATAAGCCCTTTATCTAACGTTTTTGCTTCACATTTTCTTCATAATTTCGACATGGAACCAGTAAATATATTTACATCAAATTCATAATCATTGATTGGATTATAGTTCGTCTATATCAGTAAAGCCTTCTATTCTTTGCTTAGCTTGCATTATTTGATTTACTTGAAGCCATTTTGCAATGAACACCAAGATTATCGCTCTCAGCAGTATACCTTTCTTATTTTCTTCGAGTCTTTCTTGCCTTTGTTTAACACAAGGTCACATTCTTTTCTTGGGCACATTTTGTAGACGGCCTACGCAGAAAGCAAACTGTGGGGTATATAAAAATGTAACCTGGTCAGATTTAAAAAAATATAATCGATAAAACAAGTTTGTAGAGGAGAAAATGAATGTTCATTATTTTCCGAAGGAATGGTCTCCAATGAGAAAAAAGACGCGTTCGTTTTCATGAAGGTGAAATAATTATGTATATGTGTGAGATAAGCAGTCCTTTCAAGATGAAAAGAGGTGGCAAAAAAACTGAAAGGTAGAGTGATAATCTTAAGAAAGATATAAGAATAATGGAGAGGTTCTATTGCTTCATTCTTCTAGCTAACAGTTCACGTTTCGGATGGAGTTCAACCTCCTTGCGATACTTAACAGAGAGAAAAGCAAGTTTTGTCTCTTTTCACTCGGACGAAACTTTTCGCTTGATTAACTAGATTCATTCTTTTTCTTTGTAAGTTCATGCTTGAAGAGATGAAAATGCAATGAGAAAAAGATTATTTCTTGCAGATTCCCTTTAATCAAGTGACTTTCTCCACCATTATAGCTATGACTAATATGTGAAAAGCATCATTGGTTATCGTTTTGCCATGGGAACAAAATTTTGTCCCGAACGTATGTAGTTTTTTTCTGAAATGGTGTAATGGTTAACAAGACGGTTAATTTCGTTGATCAACTTAACACAGTTGTCACCCTGCATTCAACTTGGTGCCAAAATATAATCCACACTTTATTTGTTGGAGGAGTATTTAATATGGTGTAGTAGTTAACGTACTATTGCTACATTAGAGTAAGCGAGTTCGAATTCTTGATGCGCTATTGTGTTCACAATTCTAACAATAACCCTCTTTGCAATGGGTTAAATAGTATCACCTCTATTCTTCTATAAGGATGGCTTTGGCATTAAACAACCTACGAAGATTGATATGCAATTCAACTATGAAACCAAATCAACTCAAACCTTTGGGGGTTTGGGGGGTTGTGGGGGGTATAGATAAGCTTAGTAAATATCTACTGGGTAAAGTCTGAAAGGCCTTTTTAAAACTGGGGAATAATTCAATTAGAATAGTTATTTTCGACAAAGTTAAAATAGATTGCTATAACAAAACAGAAAGGAAAACTTAGAATTCATTTAAAGTATAATAATTGCGGTATTCAATAAGACAATTTTGATTGATTCTCACAGTTCAAGACCCCAAAAAATGTTATCACTCGAACATTTTTTGAAAGCATTCTTAACTCTTTTTGAGACACAAACAAAAAGTTAGAATATTAGTGGACCTAGTCTTTCAAGTCCATCTTCTTAACTCGGCTAATAACATTTAAGAAATTATCATTTAAAGAAAAGAAAAGAAAAGAAAATTGGAGTAGTATTTTCCTTAACACTGCTGTCAGTGTTTGTGGTAATTGTCCTCGGCTTTATGCAGCCATGTAATTTTTCGATTTATTCAATAAGTTTTGTCAAAAACGAATGTATTTTCCATATATATATATATATATATATATATATATATATATATATATATATATGTGTGTGTGTGTGTGTGTGTTATTTCAATTTTTTTAACTTCTAGAATTTTTATGTCATGACTATATATTCTAACTGTGTGTATTAGAGTAAGCAGTTCTCTTTCATTTTTTGCAAATAGTTTGATGTCATCCATGTACATTAGGTGATTGATCTTTTTTGTGATCTACTAAGTTTGTATCCGGCTATGCATTTCCTGAGTATGAGGTTAAGTGGCATCATGGCAATTATGAATAGTAAGGATGAGAATGCATCTCCTGGAAAAATACCTCTTGGGATCTTTGCTTTAGCTAAGCTTCTTTGTCCTGCTGTCAATTCAACTATCCAGGTTCTCATGGTTTTCTCGATAAAGTTCATAACTTCATGTGATATTTTGTACATTTTGAGACAGTTTATTATTCAGCTTTGCGAAACCATATCATATGCATTTTTGTAGTCCAGAACCATATTATATGCGTTTATTATTATTAATATTCTTTTAGAGTTTTTCACATCAGTGTTAACTGATGGTTTTTCACTGGGGTTTGAGTAACAGCAACTCCCCTCAAGTCTCCAGGACTCGTCTCAGGATTCTGGCTGTTCTCAGCCATGCTGTCATTTGGATAATCTGTACCCGTCTGCCAACTTCCAAGTCCTCCAGGCCTTTTAATAATCCTATAGTTATTGTGCCAAAAGTACCAATCACAATTGGTACAATCGTCACTTTCATGTTTCAAAGCTTTTTCAATTCTCTACCAAGGTCGAGGTACTTATTCTTCTTTTCACATTCTTTCAGTTTTATGCTGTGGTCAGTCGGGACAGCAAAGTCGACAAGTTTGCAAATTATCTTTTTTTGTTGATTATTATAAGGTCTGGTCTTCTGGCCGGGATTAGGTGATCCGTGTGTATGTTAAAGTCCCATAAGAGTTTATGTGTGTCATTTTCTAGGACAGGTGCTGGGTTGTGCATATACCATTTGTTTGTATGGTCAAATATTAATTTCTTGCACATTTCTCAGTTGATCACTTTGCCGACCCAATCGTGTCTCGCCTTATAATCCTTCTGTGCTAATTTGCTGCATTCGCTTATTATGTGATTGATTGTTTCGTCTCTGTCACTGCATAGCCTACATTTGCTATTTCGTTGCGTCGTATCTATTCTCGCTTTGATATGATTGGTTCTTATGGCGTTATTCTATGCTGCTATAAGGAGAGATTCCGATTCTCTCTTAAAGTTTCCTTTTCTTAGCCAGGTCAAGGTTTTCTGGTATGACATGTTGTTTATTAGTCGTTTAAAGCAGCACTAGATTTGGGGTTTTCCCCATTTTTGTTTCCTAGTTGTTGTCATTCTATCGTCTATCGTGTTATCCGTATCGTTTCTGGTGGCTATAATCAGTCCTCGTTCGTGTTTTTCTATGTAGTCTTCGAGCCGTTGTATCGATGCGTCAACGCTGTCTTCGATGCTGGCAAGTCCTCTTTCTCCCTCTTTTCTTGATACATATAGTCTGTAAACGTCGTCTCTGGGATGCAATACCTTATGTATGGTCATTAGTTTTCTTGTTCTTTGATCCATTTGTTTAAGTTCATCTCTGGTCCACTTCAGAAAGGGTCCCGAATATCTAAAGAGGAGCACAGCCCAAGTATTATTCATTTGATGAGTTTTCTGCTGAAGAGTTTTGTTTCGAGTAGTTTTCTTGATTTCCAGAGATATTCTTTCTGAATTTTGTCTTTCATTTCCACTTGGTTGATGGTGTCAGCCTCCAAGATACCCAAGTATTTGTAGGTTTCGTCTTCTCCGAGCGTTCTAGTTTTGTCGTAATTTGGTAGTTCCATTCCGTCGGTCATATGTCGTTGGCTACTTTTCATGACGAGCATGGCACATTTTTCTATGCCAAATTCCATTCCTATGTCCTGACTGTATATTCTAACGGCGTGTATTAGAGTTTCCAGTTCTTTTTCCTTTTTTGCAAATAGTTTAATGTCATCCATGTACATTTGGTGATTGATCTTCTCTTGCGATCTGCTAAGTTTGTATCCGACAACGCATTTTCTGAGTATGTGGTTAAGTGGAATCATGGCTATTATGAATAGCAAGGGTGATAGTGCATATCCTTGGAAAATCCCTCTTTGGATCTTTGTTTCAGCTAAGCTTCTTCCTCCTGCTGTCAGTTCCACTCTCCAGGTTTGCATGGTCTTTTCGATGAAGTTTATGACTTCATGTGATATTTTGTACATTTTGAGACCGTGTATTATCCCGCTTTGTGGAACCATATCATATGCCTTTTTTTAGTCAATCCAGGCCAATTTTTCCGTCTTGTCTTGCTCTCATTTAGGATGTGTTGATCAATGTAACGTGATTCTGCTGTGCCTCTAGATCCTTTGCGGCATCCTTTCTGTTCATCAGGGAACAATCCGCGGCTTGTTAACGAGTAGTAAATTTTTTTCCTTATTTGTGCTAATAGTATTTTCCACATCATTGGTAGGTAGGTTATCGGTGTGTAATTGTTTGGAGCAGTTCCTTTGCTTGGGTCCTTTTGGATTAATGTAGTCTTTCCTTTGGTCATCCAGTCAGGTACTTGTTCGCCTTGTAGGTATCTGTTAATTTCTAGTGCTAGTCTGCCGTGAATGGAGGTGAATTTCTTGAACCAGAAGCCATGTATTCAATCATGGCTTGGCGTTTTCCAGTTTGATATTCTTTTTAGTGTTTTTTTGTGTGTAAGTCGGTGTGTATTTCCGTTTTGGGGCCTTCTTCAAGTCCCTCTAGTTCTCTTGTAATATTGTTTAACCATTCAGCATTTTCGTTATGGTTTTTTGGTTGCCACATTTTCGTCCAAAATCGTTCGGTTTCTTTGGCATCTGGTTGTTGGTATGTTTTCATGTCACTACCTCCCAATTGTTGATAGAATTTTCTTTCGTTGTTTTGGAAAGTCCTGTTTTGTCTGTATTGTTTTACCCTTTGTTGATATCTCTTTAACCTTCCTTCTTTCGCCAGCACTTTCTGGTTTATTCAAGTTGTACTGTTATTTTTTCTTGTGTTACCTGTTCCTTTTTGTTCCCGCTTATTTCAGCGCCTCTCTTTTTTTGTCATTCGGGCTTGTTTTCGTAATTTTTTTTATTTGCGTTTCCAGTCGAATTTCCCATCCCGGTTTTGACTGTTTCTTCGTGCTTTTTGAGGGGATCCCAATTTTTTCACAAACTAATTTTGTTCGTACATAGATTAGTTCATTTAACTCGGTTATATTATTCGTTGCTATGTAAGGTAGTATGTGATTTATTTTATTCGTTTCTATCTTAAGTGTTTTCCTTTCTATGTTTCTTAATGATGGTAGAGTAGTCTTTTCACTACTCATAATTCTCTGTACATTTTTTAGATTTATCTTTTGTTCTTGTGATAGTGTTTTTCTTCATGGTTGCTTGGTAGTGTATCGTTTGGAAGTGTGGAGTTTTCATTTTCCGAAGTTGACAGTTCTTTTTCGTTGGATTGTTTTTGTTTGACACCACTTGATGTGTCTGGTACTGTATTATAGTTTTGTTTATGTGGGTTTTTTTATGGATTTCTAGTATTTCAAGGTCAGAAAACCAATCCTTCTTAGCATCTGCCGATCATGACACCCAGGCCTGTTGCTTGGATCCCACGTTGTGTAATATTGTAATTGGACATTTTAATCATTGTTGTATATTGTGGCTACACCAGACCCAGGGTTTGTTTATGATCTGTGCACGTGACACAGATGTGACCTAAACAGCTATGATAGCTGTTCATGAACAGCGGGTCATGGCAAAAAAGAACAACTAAGTTTTAACTTTGTTAAAGTCCGTTATTCTCTTTTTCGCTTTTGGGCCTCAGGCCCTGAACTCGTTTCTAGTTTTCCTATATCGTCTTCATAGTTTATGTCAATGATCCTATTTTAGATAATTCCTGAAGGGGCTGATTACTTTTATAGATAGAAGATGACTGCAGTGAAATTAGGGCAGAACGGTGAGAATTACTGATTTTTGCACGCTAAATTTAAATAAATCTTACATATTTCATCATTCTTTAGCTGGGAAAAGAAGAGCCAATTAGAAAGATTCTTTATTTAAAAAAAATAGATTACAGATAGTACACCACAACATTTCACAAATATTCGAACAAAATCAATGTTGCCTTTTTTATTATTATTATTATTATTATTATTATTATTATTATTATTATTATTATTATTATTATTATTATCTCAACTCAATTGCTTCACTTCTGTGTCATATTTAGTTGATCTTCTTTTTGAATAATTTTCATTGTCACTCATTTTAGAGCAAAGTCTGCATAAAGAGGTTCTGAGACTCGCTTCCTGTTTACAAAATACCTTCCGGATAGAAGACATTAAACTGTTTTTTACATCACTGTTTTTAACTCATATAAATTATTTTCATGAACAATAAATAAAAAAGAAACATTTTACATTTGTAAAGGATATAAATAAAAAACACTCAAAAGATAAAAACTCTCTTTTATATAGATCTAAATTGAAATTTAAAAGTTTAATTTCGTCACAAGTTTCAGGATAAAACTGGATTTAAATAATTAAGTATATGATTATAAAATCTACCAACAAAACAATCATTTATCAATAAAACGGCAAAACAAATTAGAAATGAAAAAACCTCATCTATTTGTCACAACTTTATTCTAAAGTTGAATATACAAACAAGATATCTTCATAAAGTAAAAACTGCGCATGCGTACGGCCAGCTTTATATACTGAGTGATCTTGCGAGATGTATGAATCCTCTGAGTTAATAAATCAATGATTTCATTAAATTAAAAGAGAAGACTTTGCCTTAAAAATTGTTACAGAATTTTTTATCGAACAAAAAATGTCCCAACTAAAATTGTTTATCATGATAGACTCTTTTATAGCACACAATAGAATTGTCTTTTTATAAAGTGATGAAAATCCTAATCAATATTCACAATTAAAACAATGTAAGTTTCATAAATGATAAATTAGTTAAGTACAAAATATCAATAATTGATAAATCGTTTTACCTGATCAGATGCTACTGAGAGTCTGCTAAAAAAATCTATAAGGCTTTTTAAAAATCATCTGCTAAAAGCGTTTTTAATAAGTTATTCGTTCATTCAAAATAATTAACTGAATGAGTTCGGATGAAATAGTAAACTATAATTCTACTGGACCAATTACTAACACATTTTTCTACAAATTATAAACTAGTCATGTAGCTATCATTTTTCAATGATGCCTCATTTCATTTTTTTCTGATTAAAAACTATTGTTACTTGAATTTTCAGATAGTTTCTAACACACAAATATCAGAATTTGTTCGAAGATATATATTCACGTTCACAAAAAAAAAAAAAAAAAAAAAATGACAATGTACTACAAATTTACTATAGTCATCTCTGAGTTAAATATTCTTCCAAATTAAATTCAGATAATAAATCCTTTTTTTCCGAATTAACCTCAAAGTATTTCAAAGATTTTATTTATAAATATTTGTAGAAGGTAATAGTATATAGTTGGATGATTAAAGAATAAAACCTGATTCTGATAAAGCAAAAGTTGATATTAGTATGGCAAGCTATCATTTTAGATTACGAAATCTGAAAGTGTAAGTTGATATTTTGTGCGTAAACTTGGGATTTTCGTTTTTTTCAATTTGATAAGAGGAATTTTCTCCAGGAAAACAATTTATTTTGTTGATCTTTTGGTCATTGCAACTATAGAAATTTATGTCTAAAAACATTTATTATTCAATTCCGTTTTGTGTTATATGAACAAGTTTAAGAACTGAACATTGAACGATTCTGTCTCATACATAACAGTTAAAAAAACTCGTATGTGACAAGAAGCAAGTAATCATTTGAATGCGGTTTTAGATCATTGACACAGCATTTGAAAGTGCTAATTGTAATAGTTTCGGTAAAGTTGATAGTTAATAATAATGCCGACTTACTGGAAATTGTAGTGATCTTCATAGGTCAGTGTTTCTCATCATCTTCATGATTTTTGTATATGGTTATACAAGAAAGTGTAGTCCTGATGTTGGTGTGTCAAGTAGTCGAAATCCTGCCGAGAATCTCAACAGCTGACTCTGATTTTGGAAGGGTAGAATGAAAAGTTCATAGATTTAAAAGTTCATAGGCTGGAAATTCATATGATGTCTTCATTTTTGCTGTTGATGACTTTTTACCAATGGGATTTAAGCACTGCAGCACTGAAAGAAATACCTGGACAACAAGGTGGACTATGTTAAAAAGATAAACCTCATTTGTTCATATTTAATAAGAGTATTTTGGTCAGCCTATGAACTTTTTAGCCAGCGAATATAATAACGTAATATTATCAACTAATACTCGTAGAAATAAGAAGCTTTATCGTCATCTTTTCATAGTTTCACTCCATTTCTTTAGCGTATCTTTTTCCCGTTATACAATCTAAACAGGTATCAAGCTATTCACTAGTAGAACTGCATAGAGAAACATTCCTCTTTTATCTTTATTCAAAATCGAGGTTTCTCTTATTGATGAGTTTTAACAAATGACAAAATAAACTTTAACGTTGAAATTATGCAAATTACTGCAATCCAGAGGATGAAAAGTACTAAATATGCTTTGAGCAATGACAGTGAGTTCGTTTTATTTGTATTTAGATGCATACCCAATCATTCACTATTATAAATCTATACACTTATACACAATATTCACACTTTTGTACCTTATACAAAAATGCATATATACCGATATGCACAAGAATATTGTTTAGGAGTTATTTATTTCAAGGTGCAAACGTCATCTTACTTATGTGTAGAGAGTCTTCTTGCATTAATTATTGATAATGTCAAGATGAGTAGCGATTTGACAGTTTGAAGTTTTAGGGAACAATCATGATGATTAAACATAATGAAACAATTTGTCACTTTCGACTTTATGTAGAAAATGTCATTTTCTGCTTCAAATCAATTCTGCCTGTGCACCTAAATATTACCAATTTTGTAAACAATGGCATTCCATCATTGGCAAATTATTTACTACTAAAAAAAGTATCATTAAAAAAATAAGAAAGGTTGTACATGCAAATATCGACTACAATGAAAAAAGAAAAATAAATAGAAAGAAATCGTAAGGCAACCAAGAGAAGAAAGAGAGAAGATAACATTTTTTTTTCTTCATATGATCCTATCTGGTGGAGCTATTCTTTGCAGACTCATTGTATACAAAATTTTGGCGAATAAATCTACCTCTAACAGACTTTTAAAGTGACAAAAGGTCACGTTACGGGTGGAAAGAGAAATACACTGAGAAATAATTGCTACGAAGAAATCCAAATATACCAGAAATCGGAAGGCCACCTGGAAGCTGGACATTGATGTTACTTTCTTAACGTTAATTATTTCATAAACATCTTCAGTTAAACTCAATGTAACAAAATAATTTCTTGAACTTATTAGCTTGTAATAAAAGACAAACAAAGTAATTGCTTTACTTTAACCTTTATTCCAATATAACTTAACTGCGGTCCAATTAAAGCAGAGATTCTTTTAGTATTTATGGCGGCTGAGTCAGTGGGACTTTACCACACTGCCTCTTCAGTTTCACGGAATAGAAACTTTATGTCAAGTATCAGTCTTATAATGAATTAAGGTAATCCAAAATAGATGAAATTAGTTTTCCTATAAAAGAAACAAGAGTAAAAATCGAATAGAAAGTCAGACACAGCAGTGCAAGATTCGAATCCTATTTAAAAGAATTTATGAACTTTGAACTTATATATGAAATTTTTGTCTTCTGTTTTCCTTCTTTTTTTTTTCTCATCTGTTTACTGTCATCTTTTGATGATTTAGACCTCCATTCTCTTTTTCCATCTTCTACACAGCCCAGTTAGCTGGGGTTGTAGAATACATCGACTACATCTCTGCACAGGAGAGAAAACCTCACCCCTAATGAGTCACCTGGATATAAAACTAAACTGTATCGGATGGTGAAGTTCCAGTCTTGGAGCTTTGGGGACTGTAGAGAACTCCTTCATTGCCATTACTCCCAGGTCCACTTTAACACAAATTTAACACTGTGAGTGTCTCATCGATAGATCAAATAGAACTGTTTATCCATATTGAACTGAATTCTTAATATTTGATAGCAACACTTGAAACCATTAAAATATCTGCAAACAAATGAGCTTTAGTTCGTTTAAAAATGTTACCTACAAACTCACTTAAAAAATCATATTTAAACAGGATTTAGCTTTAAAAACTATCAAGGACTGATATGCCATAAAAACAAATAACCTAACCTAACCTCTTTCACACAACAATAATTGTTTAATTCAGAGATTTAATTCACTTGTTTATTCTTTTTGTATCAATCAAAAAAGGTCTCAGTCTAAGATAAACTACAAAATAATTTCAATCGAGGCTACGCAAGGCAAAATTACTTCGTCTTACATTCTGAGAAAAAGCAACTTTAATAAAAGTTTATGTAAAAATATAAATTCCAGAAATGAATTTTGCGACAGAAATCAACGGGATGTTGCTTTTTAACACCATTGAAACATTACAAACACCCCAGACAATTGACTGATTACTCTATTGATGATGATTCCTATTTGGAGACATATTGAACGTGTTACCAGATTCTCAATCGGACCTAATTTTCATCAAATATAATGACAAAAGTTATTTTCCCCAAAGTGGGATTAGATTCCATGAATGTGTTACTCAATACAAACAAATCTTATTCATAAACCCTTTTATTCTACTTCACATACAAAAAATGTATTTACAATTGGAGTACATAGAAGAACAGTACAACGAGATGAGTTTGTGTAAATATTTTCATAATTTTAATCTTTCATTCCTAACCTAGCCATATGTTGTTTTTTTTCATGGTGAGAAGAAATAACTTATTGTAAAAAAAATCGATTATCACTTTTTGAAATAAATCCTGAAAACATCACAAATACAATGATTATGTTACTTAGATTAAAACTGTCTTGGAAATGATTATATGATATTCACATTAGCCTAATGAGCAGATTTTTCGCCAATGATCCCGGAGACCAGGGTTCAATATTTTGTCAAGATTCAAAAATGGTACTTGATGCCTACTTGCTTAACACTCAGCATTATAAGGTAAGTATCAAGGATAAAGTGGAGCAATCCAGGGAACGGAGTAGCACCCTTCCCTACACCTCGATGTAGTAGCTATTGAAAAGGGAACCTCCGGGTCACCCTCGACTATGATCGCCAATTTTTATATGATATTCATGCTTTGTATTTAGTTTGTTGATTCTCCAAACTTTCAACTCCTATTGCTCTTCATTCACTCAAAATACTTTCAAAATCATTACTAACAAAAATATCTCTTTTTCTGATCTTTTTCCTCTGATGAAACTCAAAGTGGATTTTTCCGAAGATCTAAAAAATCTGCACTTTTATTCTTTTCAGATTAAGTGATAATTTCTCTTTATTTATGCTGTAAATATGTTAATACATATCCAGCTTCTCTTCATTAAATCAGCAATATTTCAATCGTGGTTTAAAAGGCAAAGGCCAAGCTGCTTAGTGTAAAATGTTATTTACTGGGATCATATCTACAAGTATTTCAGCCAAGAAATTTCAACATACAAGCATACAAACATATATTAGTTGTTCTAACATATCCCACGAGTAGATATTTTCTTCATGCTCTTAAAAACATTCCAATATAACTTGTTCAATGTTCTGCTACATTGAGCAAGTATTGACTTTGCAGAAAATCCAACTGTTGTCATAGAATTCTGTTGCCATTAAAGTATATTTTCAACGATGTTGAAGAAGGTGGTAAGCGGCAAATTAGCTTTCACTTGAATATCGACTGTTCTTCTGCAGAACGATTCCTAAATCATCAATAACCTCCATTGGTTTATTGTTTTCCGACAATGCATCTTGTTGCAGTCGCTATCCCAACATTTAACCGTCTACATTATCTATGTGAAAGTATGACTATTGAACGTGGCTAACCGACTGTTGGGTGCAGCTTCAGAAATTATCTAAACTAGTCAACTGGCTGGATCTTCTTGTCTTTTATCAAAGCCAATCAAATTTTTCTAGTCCATTTTTCTAACAAGTTGAAATGAAGTACTTGATGCAAATTTTCTTATTTGTATGTCAAACCATGCACAAATTACGATAGATGTCATTCTGGTCATAATATTTGGACTTATCACTATATATATATATATACCAACCCCTCCGTACAAGCAGGATGCGACACAAGTTCAATTTTTTCAGCGGAGTTTAAGAGGTTTAAATTCAGAGTTTTCATTTTATTAGACTGGTTACCACACCAAGGCTAAAGAGCACAGTATACCTAACTATTTACCCATGGCGGAAAGGAAAATAGTTTGACTCTTACCTTTCCAAGAGTATTAGTGTTATGGGAATTGTAAAGAGTCTCGTCCAGGTTTTGAATTCGGGTCGCTGTGTCCTAAGACAGTAAAAATTAAACCACGAATGCCTCCATATATATATATATATATATATATATATGCGTGTGTGTGTGTGTGTGTGTGTGTGTGTGTGTGTGTGTGTGTGTGTGTGTGTGTGTGTGTGTGTGAATTAAACAAGGAGACATTATTGCTCCCACGCTGTTTTCAATCCCTTTTATTATTGCCCATTTGTAAACTCCTAACGATTACGATGTTGAAGTTTATTTTTGCTTTCGAGTATCTGGTTTTCAATCCAAAAGTGTGTTCAGTATCTCCCCTATGCTGATGAAGTAGATTTTGTTTCACTTCTTAAAATAGACTCGCAGGTTATGATAGGCCATATTTTTTTATTTAATTTAGGCTATGTGAGCGTGGAGGACACTAGACTTCTAAAAGAACTGTTTAGTGATCTATCCATCGGCACGCATAGGCCAAGAAATCGTTTAAAAAATTTCATCAGAAATAACTTGGACGGAATATAAATCAACGTCAATAAATGGGAGTCCCAAGTAACTGTCCGCTCAGAATGACGTGAATTCAATTCATAAAGGAAGTGCAGTATTTGAACAACAACACGTAGATCATTGTAAACTCTAACTTGACCTATAAAAGCAGGATTATGAAACGTTACCCGTTGATCTGCTATCCCTAGAAAAGATTATGGAATTAGCACTTTTAGAGGATGTTAAAACTAGGTTATTCCATAATATTTTTCTCCACATGGTTTGGAAAAAATTATACCAATAATTTAAATAAGTTAATATTGTTTGCTTATGGAATATTTTATGAAAGTAGAATATTCAGCAATTAAAGAAAAATGTTTTGCGTCTTATCTGTTATTTGTTTATTTACTGCTAAAAAAGATAAATGAGATTCTCTCAGTGTGCTAATTCCATAATTTTTGCAAAGGGTAATACAACGCGATTTGTAATGCATGCAATTGTGTGTTTCTCTTTCAAAAGTTGTTTTTAATCTCATACAAACCCACGAACGCTGACAGAATCAAACTGCATCCAACAAAACCTTAACCCCACCCTTCCCCGCCGAACCTGAAAAAATGTGCATCCAGTACGTGACAAAGTTTGTAGGTCATCTAGCAGTTTGATTAGATTCATCAAATGGTATCATAATGGGCCACATCGTGCAGCAGACAATAGATTGTTCAAATGTCATATATTTGGATGAGCCTGCTGGAGAGAAGCTGACCTGTTGAGTGATCTATGTGCACATGGCAGTGCAATACAGAGGTATTAGTTAAGATGGCTACCTTCTGATAAAAGTGACAATAATTATTATCACCTTTATCACTTAAACTCGCAAATTATTTTCAGTAATATTTAGCTACACAATTAGTTGGGGATCATTAAGATATCAAAACATGTAAAAGATTGACTATACTTTAAACTTGATTGGTTTGGTTTGGTTTGGTTTAGTTTCTTTGTTTAATTGCATATCAACTTTTGTGTGTTATTTAATGCCAAAGCCATCCTTGTAGAAGAAAAGTAGTTGTACTACTTAACAGACAGCTGAAGGGTAATGAATTTTAGTACCACGGGTATTAGTCCGAAAGTGAACGTAATAGTGACACTAGACCTTGATCTCGTTTACTACAATGTAACAGGTTAGCCACTAAGCCACAGGGACTGAGTTGATAAAGAATGTGTGATAACTTTTTATAGTAATCGTCTGTAGTTATTGATATTCTATTTATGTCTGCGTTCAAAAAATATAGTTTTAAATAAAATACTTTAGACTTATATTTACTATTTTCATTTTGCATAAAATATTGATTTTGTATTCAACACTTTAAACTAAATATAAATATTAAACAATAATAGAACGATTAATACAATTATTTCATTAATTATTAACCAAACAGTTTCATTAACTATTTATGTAAAATTTCATTTAACTCTGAAAGCATTTAAAACTCTTTCTAGGCCTTGATTTCATTTGGTATAGTGGAACTTATTTTTCTACAATCCAGAAAATTATATTTTTATTGCGTTTGTATCACCTAGTTTGTAATTAAATAGAACGTCTGACATGGATTTTTTTGTTGTCTGAATTTTTGAGACGAAGCTGGTTAAAAAAAAAAACAAATTGGAATATGAGCTCAGGTAAAAAAAATCATACATAGTAGTAATCATTGTGATGTGAGAACATTAAGTATATAACTCCCAAAAATTCAATCCTGACTACAAGTGATTAACAATACAGGAATACTTAGAATTTATATCAGGTTATGGTTAACGGAATCAGAACAAGTAACCCGTGTGAATTAAATAAAGGATGTGGTTCGAAGTTCCATGTTCCCCCAAGTTCAACAAATCCCCTGAAGAAGGCTGAATGACATATCTGTCGAAACGTTGTGAATGTAACAATAAAGATGAAGATAATAGTCCAAAAACCCTGAACAATAAAAATGGATTTTTTTTTTTTTGCAAAGAAAATAACATCGGAAAGTCTATCGTTCTTTTTCTGTTTCTTTTCTTTTATTGAGATTAATTTTAAATGAGGTTGAAGAATTACTAAATTTCATTTTTTTTATTCATTTTATTTATCTATTTATTCTTGACTTTCATTAATCACGAATATATAACAAATGTAATCAATTTGATTCACCTCTCACGTTGAATAGCTGTATGGATTCCAAGACCTTTAATTCTGACAAAGTAGAATTTCTTTCTTTCTTTCTTTCTTTCTTTCTTTCTAATTATTTGCACTACTATAAATTAGTATTTGTTACTTAAATGGCGTCCATATAAATCGGGAAGCAGAAAGAATTTAAAAAAAAAAAAAAAACTATGATAAACATTCATACTCTACGGCAAATAAAATGAGAGACAGATGCAAGATTTAAGTATCATCAAAACTCATTACTGACACAGGAAGATAAAGAAAAGACACGAGAATCATAATGTAAGAAATTATAATTTTCACCAAATTTCACAAAATACAATAGGAGTCTAGTATTTCTTTCCTCTCAAACAATTCAAAATCCAGCAGAAACGCCCAGCTAAACAGTACCTGCTTTACGGCTTCAGACATAGAGAGAGAAAGGAGTGATAAAAAAAAAAGAAATTGCGAGAGAAAGGTTTGGTTTCGGTTTCTTTGTTTAATGGAATATGGGTTATTTAATGCCAAATTCATCCTTGTAGAAGAACAATATTAGTAGTACTTAATCAATTGCTGGGGGGATAAGGAAGTTAATACTTTTTCAAAGGGTATTAGTTCGAAAGTGAATGTAATATTCTAACTTGCTTACAACGATATCGCAATTCAATAAGTTAGATACTACGTCTAGGGAACGGCTTCTTGGGAGAGAAAGGGAGAGAGATACACAAAAACAAATATACAACGCTATAATATAGAGTTTAATACAAGTAAATCGGTATTATGCATTTATTTGTATTTTTTATGCATATTAATTTACACACACACACACACACACACACACACACACACACACACACACACACACACACACACACATTCACTCACTCACTCTCTTTCTCTTTCTCTTTCTCTTTCTCCTATAAACACACATCCTTTATGTGAGTGTATACGTTCCGAATTAAGTTTTTGTATATTTTCACCTGCCCGGTTAGCTGGAGTTGTAGAATACGCCGACAGCATCTCTGTACAGGTGTAAGACCCCTACCTCCAACGAGTGCCCTGGATATGACACTAAACTGCATCTTATGGCGAGGTTACAGAACTGGACCTTTGGAGAACACAGAGTACTACTTCATTGCCTTGGTCCACCTTGACTCGGGTTGATAGTAACGGTTAGGGTCCCGTCAATGGGTCAAAGCATTTACTAAGAATTATTATTAGTTATTTGAAATTGTTCTGCTATGTGCAAATTATTCATGTTACATTGGGATACTTCATAAATGAAATTACTAATGTTAAATAGCAATACTTGAAATCATTTAGCTGTGTGCAAACAAATGAAGATTATCCACTTTATCCACGGCACCATGTATCCTGCAGGAAACATGGTGCAGTGGATAAACCCGGTCATGGTTAACAGACTTTTAATAATCTACCCCCGTGGATTAAATAAAGGGTTCAGTTCGAAGTTCTGTGTAGGCTCCTGAGTTCCAGATAACACACCCGAAGAAGGCCGAAGGATGTACCGAGCGAAATGTTGTGAGTAAAGCAATGAAGATGAAGACAATAGTCCGAATATTCTAAGCGATAAAAATTATCATGCTTCATCTCTGAAATTTAGGTTGATTTACTTAGTTAAATTAAGCAAATAAATAAATGATTAATATTAAATAGTGCTGTTAGTGTTAGAAAAGAATGCTTAAAACCATTTAACTGGGTGCAAAAGAATGAGCTCTAACAACTCGTTTGAAAATAAAGTTACTTACAAATTATATATATATATAAACAGGATTTGGCATTAAATAACCAAACGGCTGGAGAAGAAGCTAGACAGAAATTACACAAGAATGTTGCGAGCAATATTGAACAAGTCCTGGCGGTAACACCCCACAAGGCACCAACTATACGGCCACCTCTTTCCCAACACCAAAACTATCCAAGTTAGACGAACCAGACACGCAGGACACTGCTGGAGAAGCAGGGACGAGCTCATAAGCGATGTACTCCTATGGACCCCCACGTATGGCCGAGCAAAAACAGGACGACCAGCTCGAACATACATACAGCAGCTCTGTGAGGATACGGGATGTAGCCCTGAAGACCTGTCAGAGGCGATGAACGATAGGGAGAAGTGGCGAGAGAGGTTCAGGGATATCCGTGCTGGCAGTACGACATGATGATGATGATTGATATGCCAAAAACACCAACTAAAAGTATATATGCAGGGATCCTTTTGCATATCTTCCTGTGTTCTCTGTACGTATCGGTATAAAAAAAATCACTGTGTGTGTGTGTGTGTGTGTGTGTGTGTGTGTGTGTGTGTGTGTGTGTGTGTACATCGACCTAAATATTTGAAACAATGCGATTTTTCATTATGTTTACTTTTGAATTTGCTTTTCAAGTTGTCAACAAGTATTTCTTCTAAAAAAATTTCTATTCGGAAATAAATAAAACGATTTGGTTTGGTTTGGTTTTATGGCATATCAACCTTTGTAGGTTATTTAACGCCAAATCCATTTTTATGTAAATAATCAGTTCTATTTAAAACAATTCGGTTTAGCATGAGTACACAGTTTAATTGTCAAAAACATTTCTATTTCAAACTATTCAGTTATATATAACAATTCAGTTTAGGGTAAGTACAGTTTCAGTGTCAAAAATAGTTCAATTTAAAACAATTCAGTTTAGCAAAAGCACGGTTTCAAATGTAAGTACAGTTTAATTGTAAAAAAACATTTTTATTTCGAGCTATTCAGTTTGGTCAAGCAATTCTACTTCAGCTAATTCAGTTTTGTAAAAGTACAGATTTTGTTTACACACAGTTATATGTCAGAACAGTTCTATGTTAAACAATTTAGTTTAGTGTAAATACAGTTTCAATGTCAAAAAACAGTTGCAGTTATATGTAACAATTCAGTTAAGTGTAAATACAGTTTTAATGTCAATAAAACAGTTCTATTTCAAACAATTCAGTTAAGCACAAGCATGCAGTTCAAATGTAAGTACGGTTTAATTGTCAAAAACATTTCTATTTCAAGCTATTCAGTTTACTCAAACAATTCAGTTTAGCATAAGTATGCCGTTAGTTCTATTTAACCCATAGATAGGACCCTTATCAGGTGCTACCACTCCGGACCAGAGTGGACCTGGGAGCGATGGCAATGAAGGGGTACTCCTCATTCCCCAAAGCTCCAGCACTGTTGGAACCTCACCATCAGATTGTTTAGTGTCATATCCAGGACACTCGTGGGGGGGGGTCTTACTCCTCTGCAGAGAAGCAGTCGGTGTAATCTACAGCCCCAGCCGACTGGGCAATAAATAAAACGAGTAAAAATTAAAAATAAAAGATGCTGCTAAGATAATCTACATTCATTCTTATTATGTCAATAAAAAAGGTCATTAAATATCACCGAATCAGGAAGTGTAAAGCGACAACAATGTCTTTTCTTTTTTAGTGTTAATGAATATTTTGTCAATGATTTGACTATCGTAAATTTTACTTATATTTGTATGAACTTTCATCGAAAAAAAGAAGCACGTTTCTCATATTTACTTCAAATGAATAGACCACTGTTCAATCAAAATGTATAACATTCAAACAAAATTTTAAATTCTTTAATTTCACAAAATGTATATTTTCATAAGAATTTATAAAGTTGTGCGGCCATCTGCTAATTCAGTGCTTTTACAGAAAAGGTTCTTCTTCTTCTTCTTCTTCTTCTTCTTCTTCTTCTTCTTCTTCTTCTTCTTCTTCTTCTTCAATTCATGTAATCAACAGCCTGTAGAAAAAGAAACAACTAAAAAGGTCCAATAATAGATATGTCATTAAATGTTGTTGTTGTTTTTAATATATCAATAAATGCATGAATTAGGTAGGTCGACAAAAGGATTAACAGTTATATGAGCTGCGACAATATCATGTTTAATACACTGGACTGGGAAAACTCAGGAATTTATCTGAAGGAGTCCCTGTGGCTAAGTGGCTAACGTGCTGGTCTGTGACGTAGTAGTAAGCGAGTTCGATCTCCAGTCGTGCAATTTTGGATTAATACTCCTGGTAAAGGAATGAACACCCTCCTCTCTCCTAGCTATGGGTGGAATAGTACCCCTATTTTCCTTCTATAAGGATGGTTTTGGCATTAGATAACCCATAAGGGTTAATATGCTATTAAACTAAGAAACCAAATCAAACCAAAGCAAGAACTCGTGTAATATCAGAAGTGTGTACATCGAATTGTTATTGTCGAAACTAAAATCTGAAGACGAACTTTTTGAGACCTAAAAACTTTCGACGGATGAACCTTGCGGAAGACTACGAGGAGCGACAAACAGAAGTGACGTACTTTGGTTCCGTCGTTGTGGTTTAGGCAGCATACCCCGAGAGTGTCTGGGAAATGACCCAGGTAAGATATGAATGTGACACTGTGATTGAGGTCAGGATCAACTGGGTGTTATACACTGCTATAATGGATGCTGTACAATAATGAAAGGTATTGGATGTTCTCGCTTTATTGCAAGAAAATTTATAGAAGAGATTGATATATGTGATAATCGTCAATGGTAACACTTGTGCTGTGGAATCGGAGTTATTGATCTTGCCGTACAGGATTCACACTCAGTTAAAGTGAATGCCTTGTTGACAGACCGCTGGAATTCAACCTTTTGATTTGTTAGAACTGATGCTGTTAAGACTTTAAATGGAGTTTAGATCACAAAGTCAAGCAACGTACAATTTCTTGACAAGAAAACAGCCCTATGCAGAGTTATGTAGATTGTCAGCTCGATTTCAGCGCAAAGTTCAATGAAGAGCAAATAATTTGGATTACATCGTGGAGGTGGCCGAACGATTAGGCAGAAATTGATGAATGGAATGCTAGAATATTGTCCGCTGACACTTGAAGCTTACCGGCGTAATTTTCAAGTGTGAGGGGAAAATAGTTGGCTTCTGCCTTAAGATAGTAACCAACCGTTATCCTAAGAATCTAAGAGGTTTGGGTTTGATCCTGATGAGGGCTTTCGTGCAGAAAAGCTAAGTTAACGTGCGTCCAGTAATGGATTACATGGAGATCAATGAGCACGTTGATGCGTTTACTGCCAGAACAGCCATCCATGTGAATAAGATTAAAGAGTAGCAACAAATACTTCTGTGTTAGACTGTAAGAATGAACAAGAAGGTACAGGTACAAGTCCATGTTTCGTTGTTGTCATTTCTGAAGGTAATGTTCAAAGGAAAAAGGTACGGCTAGCATTCGGTCTTAATGGGGTGCCACTGGTCCATCATTGATCCTGTGTAAATGGGTAAATATGAAAGGCAGCATCGGCGTATATCAACGAAATATACGTCAATGAGGTCAAGGGTCAGGGATTTGGGACAAATCAGCAAAAACTAAGAGTGAGTGAATCATAGTAACCGGGTGCTGGGTTTGAAAGTCTGAAGAAGCAATACACTATACGTTAGTGGCAAAAAAATAAGGTAATATGCTTGACCTCGTCATAAGACCCAACTAATCGAGCTCCTTTTTTGTGAAACGTTTATAGTTTGTAAAAAGATATCATCGCTATTCTTCTTTGGGTGAACATATTTCTATAGTGTATGTAGCAGTTTTGAAATCTCACAACCCACAGTTTTGCTACCAACAAATATCGTTACGAACAAATATCACCAAAGACAAAAGAAGGGTCCAAGCGAAACAGCCCTGTGCTGTTATTTCGTTAATGTGTGGGGAAATAGGCCTAGGTTATAACATACGTGTATTTACCAAGTTTTGCTTAGATGTGACACAAGACCGGGATTATGAGGCACCCAGTGAAACTCGAACTCACTAATAAAGATTTACTAGTCTAACTTGCAAACTATTTCGCTCATTTACACATTATAAACGTTTTAAATCATAAATGTAATTTAATATTCTGAAAGAAAAAATTTGACAGTCGGTGATAAACATTCAAGGTAATTTTTAGATAATTCTGATACGTTCCAAATGTATTAAGTTCTTTTTTATAATGTAAATAATTTTCTTGAACAATAAAGATATCACTTTTCTTACACTATCCACATACAAAACAACAAAACCAACTGTAATAGGACGTCAATGGAGAGTGTTTCGTTACTAATTCCCGTGTTTACAAATTTACCGGTCTTGTCGGGGTAAAAACAAGATTACTGTACTTGTGCTGGCAGTGTGTATGCTTATCTGTTCATTCAAGTCCTAACTTGAATGACAAAAGAAGTTAAATCTTACATTTTGTAACTTACTGGCAGCAGTATTTTGTTCAGGAAGTACGTTTGCTCTTTTCATAAACTAATTTAGCAGATGACTATCGCTGGTAAAAAAAAGACTGTATTACGCCAACCAAACTAACTTGAAAATCAGCATTCGAAATTCTGACCCTGGTGGAAAATATGCAATGATATCAGCTAATAAAAGTAGATTTCTTCCTTTTTAAGCCTAAAGTAAAAAATGAAAACAAATTGTTTTTGATTTTAAAAGATGTTTTCATTTTTAAGAAATGGAAGACAGATTCTAAACAGCGTGACAAAAATAATGAAAACAGAACAAATACGTTACAGTAAATGAATTCCTAAGAGCCATCTATATGATTTTCCTAAATGTTAACAAAAGTTCCTTCTCCTTCTCCTATCCTGGTTAAAGCCCTAAACGTTGGATTATTCTCATGTGTGTTGTGAAACAAGCCTGCAGCCTAGGAACAAATAAGTGATTCAAATATCATATATATATATATATATATATATATATATATATATATATATATATATATATATATATATATATATATACAAACAAAAATATATTTATTCACAAAAAATGCATGTATAAATAAAAAAGAAACATTGCTTCCAAAAATAAGCTAAAGTTTATCTTAAAAGAAACTTCGTCTTTTATGAAGCACCGATAATTGGCAGATGTCACTTTTTAGATGTCCGTGTTTTTGTCCAAAAATATCTTTTTTGATAAAATTGAAAGACTTTTTAGTTTTTATCACAGTACAATCAAAATCAATTAAAAATAATGACTTGCGCTATTTTAATAGAGGAAAACATGCAATTCAAAGGTAAAACGAATTGTTTATAGAGAATTTAATGTGAAAATATTTTTGATTCGTGGTGTCTATGCCTACATCATTAATTTCAGGGTAAGTATTATTTGCACTTTCGAAATATGTATCAGATTCAATCGTTGAAAATGCGTTGCGCGTGTTTTACGCATGACATGAATTTTGTAAGAGCAAAAAGACAAAAATTGAATGGATGGAAAAGAAAAAAACGAAGGTTAATGAGAATTTAATTTATAACATAGGTCTCCTCTACTACACAGAGGAAAAGTAATTAAATTTTCTCGCGGGTGCCACAATAATCAGCAGTACTATCATAACTATCAATAGCAAAATTAACTATGGCTAGTATATTAGATTATCGTCTCCTTGACTATTATTTTTGTTATTTTCCCAAGTGTCATTAAGAAAACAACACACCGACACCACTATTTTTATTTATACTGCCGAATTCTCAAGAAGTGTCCATTTCCAACTTTATTTTATCACCATCATAAACACCATCCTCATCATTATTAACAACAGAAGTTCGCAACATTCATCATTATATTCAACATTAAATTATAATCAATACTATGATCATCTCACAACTCTCTTCACCACCGAACAAAGTAAGACAATTATCATTCTCGACCCCATCACCAAAACTGTCATCACCATCTTTAGTTATTTTACCATTTCTAGCATCTCTGCCGTTTCCCCCACAATGATTGCCATCATGAATAACATTGAATTTCAAAACCGGACGGATACTCAGACACTTCATTTAATCTCTCACGGTTGACGGCCGGACGTTCAAAGAATGTTCTCACAATTAGCGTAGCTTTAACGCTGGCCACACACGATCTATCCCACTCAAACCACGGTTGGAAAACAATTTCCTTTTCTCTTGTTTTTCTTGTTGATCATTTCAACTTTGCAGTTTTCTCTCCCCTCCACTACACCACCATGGGCGAATCATGTTTTCAACTTTCATGTGTTCTGTTTGTCGTTACCTTGCACGTGTGGGAGACAGACACCACCAGTAAAGCAACTAGTATAGCTACTTCCTAAATTATTTTTTGACTTTCCATTCGTATTCAGCTTTTCGGACAGACTCTAAATCTGCAATGTGTGGATATATGTTAATAATGATTATATATATATATATATATATATATATATATATGCATATATATATATAATCATTATTAACATATATATATATATATATATATATATATATATATATATATATATATATATATATATATATATAATTGATAATGTAGGGTGATATTGCACAAACTTTTAGAGTATTGAGCTCTAACCCGAAGCTTTTTAACTCAATTAACGAATTACGCGCTTTTAAAGTTAAATCTTAATACACACGCACACACACACACACACACACACACACACACACACACACACACACACACACACATTCTCTCTCTCTCTCTCTCTCTATATATATATATATATATATATATATATATTACACTTCTACCCGACACAAGTTTAGTGTACAATCGTACATGTACACTATACTTGTGTCGGGAAGAAGTGTGTATGTCCCGAAAGAGATAGGTATAGATGTATATTTATACATACATCCATTGGAGACGTTCGTGGTATAATGGACAAGGAGACCCGCGTTCAAATCCTAGGCGATACTGTCTGCATTTCACTTGTGAATGAGAAGAATCCAAAAATTCTCCCTCTAGCAATAGGCAAATGGTAGAACAGAATGAGCTCTTTAACTTTTGTATGGTAACCGGTCTAGGAGAAGAAAAACTGAATTTAAATCCGTTTTTATAACGACCTTATGGTGTATTCTGCACCTGCGGAGGGATTGACTATATATATTTTTGAGTTTTGACATATTCAATTAAAATGGAAACAGTTTCACCCAGGATTTGAACAGGGGTTACCTTGTCCATTTACAACAACAGAAAACATTACAACACGAACGAATATACGTATAAATATGCATCTGTACATATATCTTTACGAACACCCATACTTC
Organism: Sepioteuthis lessoniana; assembly: GCA_963585895.1. NCBI lineage: Eukaryota > Metazoa > Mollusca > Cephalopoda > Myopsida > Loliginidae > Sepioteuthis > Sepioteuthis lessoniana. Next base: position 182,275 of record OY757923.1, on the reverse strand, counting down.
TCCCGACACACATACTTGAAATGTTATATATGTTTCAAATTAAACGTGTGAAGTCATCTGATGAGACGAAGAGTATAATGATATTCTTCGCCGAAATAAATTTATAATGACAATTTAACCGGGTTTGAGTTTTCTTCTGATTACGTTGTATACGCTCTGTATGTAAGTTTTATTATATAAACCTGGATAGAGAATATATAATAATAGCACTCCTATAGATTTATACGAAATTCCTCACATATTCTATACGCAAATAATCCAATCGGACGCTGATATATATATATATATATATATATATATATATATATATATATATATATATATATATATAAGATTTTATACCTTCATATTTACACAGTGTGTATGCGTGCGCATGTGTGTTTCTGCATGAATGTATGAAATTGTAATGCAACACATACTAACGCATCAATATTGATAAATAGATGCATTTAAGTATCCAAAAGCTAATTAGCTAAACTAACTTACGATGATAAATGTATATCTTGAAAATTAAGGAAGGTTTTATTTGTTAGTTAATTTAACTAAATCTTCGAAAATTATGCTCAAACTTTTGGGAAATGTCGCCTGTGAACACAGCATAGATTTACATTATTTTCACACTTTGAGTAAAACAGGTTTTAATTAAGTTCTGATTGAAATATGCGCATGATAAAGCTTGGGGGATTAGAGGGTAAATTCTTTTCCCAATGGTATTAGTCCGAAAGTGAACGTGATTGCGCGACTAGAGTTCGAATTCACTACGGATATCGAAGTCCGCTACGCCACGAAGACTCCTCCGCTTCATTGTTATTCGATATATGAAAGAATCAGCCTTAGCCATTTTAAGAAAAGATAATAGTTCTCTCAGATGAAGAACAAAAAGCAATCCACCAAATTCGAATTAATCAACATTTTCTTTTCACTTCCATGTAAATAAATTTTTTCTGAATCTGGAAAAGATGAATGAAAAAGTGAATTGTTCTCTATTTTATAATGTAAATAAGAAAAATAATACAATAAAAAACAAGACCAAAAACTCTGATTAACTAGAAATTAACAAAGTTAACAAATAAAAAGTCAAAGCTTTTGAGACTTGGCAAACGGACGTACGGATGACGTCCCGGTTGCCATAGTGACACAGGAACTTGACCAGAAAACATGAGCGTCTATATGACATAAGGTATTGTTTAATCTTCTTGTACACTGTTCACACTTATCAGTCAAGTAAAACTGGTAATTGCCAAACCTTATAAAATGTCGTTAATGTCGACAGAGAGAGTGAGAGCTATGCATTCTCGTCAGCCAAGATTGTTAAAAATCGTCACTTAAATCTTGAAGATACATTTCCTCGGAGACAGCAGTAATAACTAATCTTGTTCTTAATCAGTTGATGAATAGGGACTTACTAATCTGTGCATTACAGATTTTAAGGCTCAATCCTGTTAGCCAAGGAATAAAATGCGTTCGCAGTAGAAAATTCAAAGTTTGCAATCATTCATGTAGTTAATTTTAAAACACTCCTCTCTTTCTTTTTATTTGTTTCTTTTTATCTTGACAACAATAAACTCTGGATCACTCTGAAATTTTGACTGGTTGGGTTTTATCTCATGTTTAACCTCTTAGCGAGAATAGAGTCATTCGCGTGAATAGAGTCATAATTCTTCAGACATGAAATATTTTAAGTTTTCTTTACCAGAACTTGTATACGATTAATATGAGATTGATATGATACCGCACCAGATGTAGTTATTTCGATGATTTAGATTTCAAACTCTATCAACAAAGGTTTTAGTTAAGAAGCTAAAAATTAATAGCATAAACCTTAAACCATATAAATAGCAAAATCGTTTTTGGCAATCGCAGTCTTATTATTACATTTTACAGCACCATGGATTCATGATATTTCCCGCTCAAATCTATAGCCGAATATCAAGTGATAGAAAATCTGACTTTAAACCAAAGTGAACATGTGTTTGTGTCTGTAGTTAATCATTTACATAGTAAAATTTTTAAGGCATCATGGATGTTTATCTCTACTAATGTTTGATTGAATTGTTTGTGATACATAGTAATACTTGGAACTATTTAACTTTGTTAATATATATCTATACATATATATATATATATATATATATATCTAATACATATGTGTAAAGTGGATTTGACATTAAATAACGAAAAATAGTTGATATGCTGTAAAACCAAACCAAACCAAAAGCCAAAATGAAGACCTTCTGCCAACCAAGATTAACATTTATTCATAGCGCTTTCCTTTCACAACAATAAAAATGATGCTCTAATGTTGCTACTTCATTCAAAGTATTTGATAAAGGCCTTTTATATGATAAAGGCCTTTTATATGATAAATGTCTTTTATTTGATCAAGGTCTTTTATATGATAAAGGCCTTTTATATGATAAATGTCTTTTATTTGATAAAGGCCTTTTATATGATAAAGCTCTTTTATTTGAAAAAGGTCTTTTAAATGATGAAGGTCTTTTATTTGATAAAGGCCTTTTATATGATAAAGACCTTTTATATGATCAAGGTCTTTTATATGATAAAGCGTTGGTTCTTTTATTTATTTGGATTACGGAAATTTGTCATTCAAATCTAAATGCCAACTGTGGTTACTTTCGGTATTTTATGAATTCACGATAAAATACCAATACTGTCACTTTCTGCAGCCTGGTTAATAGACTTTCTTACATAATTAATCACAAAATTCTGGACTTGGGCTGCATCAATAAGACCCTTAGTCTCTCTTTTCAGTTCTCCAAACAATTGCCAAGAATCACATGTTTTCATCTCAAGAGAATCTCTGTGAAAGTGCCCATGGAGTTCTATTGCTTGCCACTTCAACCTTGTCTAATATCACGTCTTATCTTCTTTCTCAAGTCCAAGCGGATGAATCACATATTGCAGTAGTTCTTCCTCATAATTGTCAAGTTAAAAGTTGATGTTTCGTTGCTCGCTTTATACAATCATGTGTGCCAATCAGACTTCTACATTCTTTGCATGAATCACCAGGTAACATTTTCTTTCGAGTGTAACGTTTTGAGTTTACGTAAAAGCTTCTTCGTCTTTCAATATATTTCCTGTATACCTTCTAGTGATAAAATTTCTGTAAGGTACTGCGAACACTGCCCAAGTGATGATACGGTCATGTGATTTTAACCTTGATTTAAGTACCTTTCTTGATCTGTCAAAATAAATTCACTATGCTTTTCCTCCTTCACGAAAATACCGTATAGTATTATGGTTATCAAGCTAGAACAGTAAGCCTTCACGCGTCTGAGTCTCGTTGGATGCCCTATTTATACTGCTTGAGCCACATCTAAGCAAAAAGCTGAGTAAATTACTAAATACTTATATCGGTCCTCATTTAGATTATATATATTCTTTCACCGTCGAGTAATTCGATATCTATACACGCTTTTCATTGCTGCGTCATTTTATTAGTCGTTTTGAAGTGAAATTCAGCGAGGAGTTGAAGGAGTGCTTTAATTACATTTATTGGTGGGGATACTGGTTTCTAGAAAGTCGCTCCATACTGATTGGAAAAAAATGAGACAGATTTTATTGGTTTCTTTCTTTTTATTAGGACATTTTCCATGGCAGCCGCAGTAATTGAAATGAAGGGCAGATAATCGGAAATTTTACATGTATTAGATTCACTATCACTAATATTTGGTAGCTATCGAATTATGAATAAGGAGTAGTCCTTGAGGTGGAATGGCTAAAGTGTCTCAAAATAAGCGAATTCGAACTCCCGTCATGCAATTACGTTCGCTTTCGACTTCGGAAAGTTATAAACTCCCAGCAATGGGCTAAAAAGTATCACTGCAGTTCTTCATCAAGAATACCTTTGTCAATGAATTACCCACGAAGGTTTATATGCCTTTAAACAAAGAATCTAAAGTAAACTAATTACTTATAAATTGTTAATATCCCTATTTATTTATAAGATATATTAACTTTTTAACTACGATCGTGATCGACATATTGGATAACTCTGCTTTGGAATGATACATAAAGTAAATCATTGTGCCATATAGATGTAAATATCCCTCACAAATAAAGAAAGAAAGAGTGAACTGAGACGAAATTACCTCAAACGATGAATAAATTCCAATTAACTGCTGTTACTTACAGACTGAGTTAATTATGGACACTGAAAAGATTTCATGTTATTCGATTTCCTTATAACTAACACTAGATGACATGCCATAATCATGTGATTCCCATTGCAACCATTGCTAAATTTTTTTGCTTATATGTTCTGTATACTTTAACGAAGAAATTTTTTTTAAAATGGTTTACATTTGTTGTTTTTCGGTCAGATAGTGAGAATATTAAACCAAGATACAAGATGCGTATTTATGGTTTTATTTTTCTTTCCTTCACCGACTCCTTTCCCTCCCTCTCTCTCTCTCTCTCTCTCTCTCTCTCTCTCTCTCACACACACACACACACACACACACACACACTCACACACACACACACACACACACACACAAATCTTCTCTCTCACATATCTTTTTCTCAACTTTTATCATCATATTTGCTTTATATTCTTCAGAATTCTCTTACACTTTCTTCTTACAAAAATAAAAACCATCAAAAGGCTTGTGTAGTTGAATACACAGAAAAAGACATGTGCAATTGTTTGTGTGTTAATATTATAAACTTTTAACTGTTTTATATGAGCGCATTTATTTTTTTACTAATTTTTGTCTGAACTCGTAGTAACTTAATATCCTTGTGTATATGTAAACACATTGTCAATTCATCCACTATTTAATTTCCACCTTTCACTGTCTCTTACTGGTCTCGTAACTTGGTTTGGGTGTGAGTGGGCAACTCGTATAGCGTGTCTAAGGAATGAATTGCAACGCGGAACCCATCTCTCTATGGGTGTACAAGTGATTTGAATTCAGAGTCTTCCTTCTGCTAAAATGGTAGCCATGACAAGGTTTTTAAAAAACAGTCTGACCTACTTTTTAGCCATAGTTGAAGGGGGAATATTTGAACTCATATCTTTCCTAAAGGTATTGGTGCAAATGTGAAATGCAGATTCGCTCAGGATTTTAACTAGAATAGCCGAGTTTAACGACGATAACCGTTGCCACATGGACACCTCTATTATTTCTCAAAAAAAATTATTTCACATGTAAAATGATATTTTTCTGTGTATAGTGACTATTTATAAAAGTTTTGGCCTATATATATATATATATATATATATATATATATATATATATATATATCATTCATTATATATCAAGGTTGTATCTTGATTTAATATTCCCACAATCTTACGGAAAACCAACAAAGTCTGAAGGCATTGAAAGATACTGCTGAGGCCCTCTAATTTGTGGTAATGATGATTTACCCCTAAAACAATGCCTGACTCCAGAGCGAAGGTTTTGTTGGCCTCACAGCTGTTTTTTGTGGAGGTTGATATTTTTGTAGTTTTTTTTTTTCCTGAGGAACAGAAAGGATACCGCAAAGAATCCAGAGGTACAAGAGAGCCACTTTACATTGATCAACACATCCACAACGAGACCAAGATGAAACGGAAAAATCTAGCTATCGCTTGGATTGACTTCAAAAAGGCATATGATATGGTCCCACAAAGCTGGATAAGAGTCTGCCACAAAATGTACAAAATATCAAATGAAGTCATAAACTTTATCGAGATAACCATGAAAATCTGAAGACAGCAGTAGGGAAAAACTTAGCAAAAGAGAAGATCCAAAGAGGTATATTCCAAGGATATGCACTATCATCATTACTATTTATAATTGCGATGATGCCACTCAACTACATACTAGGAAATGCACAGCCGGATACGAACTAAGTAAATCGCAGGAAAAAAATCAATCATCTGATGTACATGAACGGCATCAAACTGTTTGTGAAAAATGAAAAAGAATTGGAAACTCAGATACACGAAGTTTGAATATACAGTCAGGACATAGGGATGAAATTTAGCGTAGAAAAATACATCATGCTAGAAATGAAAAGCGGCAAACGACATCTTACTGACGGAATGGAACTACCAAATCAAGAAAAAATCAGAACACTCGAAGAAAAGAAAACCTACAAATATTTTGGGGTATTGTTTGATACAAGCGGAGATGAAAGGAAAAAATTAAGAGAGAGCATCTCAGGAGAACCAGAAACTTACTTGAGACAAAACTATATTGCAGAAACCTTATCAAAGGAATAAATACCTGGGCTATTTCCCTCGTAAGATATTCAGAACCATTCTTGAAGAGGACCAGAGCAGAACTTTAACAAATGGACCAGAGAAAAAGAAAAATAATGACCATGTATAAGGTATTACATCTCAGAGATGACGTTGACAGACTATATATGTAAGAAAAAGAGGAAGTGGACTTACCAGTATTGAAGACAGTGTTGACACATCAATACAACGACTTGAAGACTACATAGCCACTAGAAATAATACTAACAACACGGTGACCAACAGAACGACAATAACCAGAAAACAAAAATGGGAAGAAAAACATCTCTATGGACGATTTAAACGACTAATAAGCAACATCTCACACGAGAAAAAATGGACCTGGATAAGAAAGGGAAACCTTAAAAGAGAAACTGAATCTCCAAATAACAACACTAAACTATGCTATAAGAACCAATCATATCAAAGCAGAAATGGATAAGACGCAACAAAACAGGAAATGTAGGTTATGTGCTGATAGAGACGAAACCATCAAACACATAATAAGCAAATGCAGCAAATTGACACAGAAAGATTATAAGACTAGACACGACTGGATTGGCAAGGTGATTAACAGTGCAAGAACTTTAAATTTGACCATACGAACAAATGGTTTATGCACAATCCAACATTTGTTCTGGAAAATAAGACACACAAATTCCTCTGGGATTTTGAGATACAAATGGATCACCAAATCTCGGCCAGACGATCAGACCTTATAATAATAAACAAAAGAAAAAAGAAAACTTGCAAAATTGGGAACTTTGCTGTCCTGGATGACCATAGACTAAAATTGAAAGAAAGTAAAAGGAAGGATAAATATCTCGACCTTACTAGGGAATTGAAAAACTGTGGAACATGAAAATGACGGTTATACCAATTGTAATTGATGCTTTTGGTACAGTCACCGAAAGAACGCTAGGGCTTTGAAATAAGAGCCTGAGGGGAGACCATCCAAACTACTGCATTGCTGGGATCGGCCAGAATACTGAGAAGAGTCCTGGATACTCGAGAAGACTTGCTGTCACTCTGACTCCAGTGAAATACCATCAACTAACGCTATTGTGAAAAACCCTCATGGAGTAAAAATAATAAGTAAAGTTGGCGACCTTAGTCAAGGGCGACCCTTTTTATTAGCTACTACACCAAGGTGTAGGGGAGGGCGCCTGTTCTTTCCTTGGGTTGCTCCATTTTACCCTTGATTCGCACCTTATAATGCATAGTTTTAAGTAAGGCGGCATCAAGTGCCACTTTTTGAGTCTTTGGTATGACTCAACCTAGGACTGAACACCAGTCTCCCAGGCCATTGGCGAACACTCTACACACTAGGCCAATAATAATAATAATGATAATGATAATAATCGAAATACCACACACCCAAACACCCCAGAATAAACACTAACACAAATAGAAAAAAAATGAATGTAGAGATTATAACGAGAATTATATCTGAAAAGAAGACCATATTACCATCTCTTAGAAACTATGAGAAGATAAAAATCAAGGCAGAAAATGAAAAAAATAAACAAATTATAAACGAACAACATCGTGGAATGAAATGAATTATTTTTCGTGGGAGCGAAATTAGTCTGCGATAAAATCAGTGTTCCCCGAAAGAACACGAACACAAACTCAAAATTTGGATAGGAAATTAAATAGGAAACTCAGATAAGAAATCTTACAATAACAATAAAAAAATGCTAAGACAATGCAAAAATATGTTGGGACAAAAAGAGAACAACACAGCAATTAAAATAAACAATACAGCTCAATGAAAGATTTAAATCCCTGAGATGACATATACAGACTATATGTGTCTATAAAAGAAGGATGAAGAGAACTCGCAAGCATTCAAGATTGTGTCGATGCATCGATACGACTCAAAGACAGCATAAAAAAGAGCAGAGAAGAACTAATCGCAATAACCAGAAACAACACAAACAACACAAGCATTAAGAGAACAACAATAACTAGGAAATGAAAATGGGAAGAAAAACGACTGGAAATTTCAAGCGACAAACAAGCGAAATCTCACATGAGAAGACATGGATATGGTATCTACTTCTAATATCCCCAAGTATTTGAAGCTTTCTTTTTCTCAAAGTATTCCGATTATTTCCTGATCGGAAAGGTCTATTGTTTCAGTTATTTCTCTTTTGCCTTTTTTCAAGGCAAATCGCATTTTTCAATTCCGAATTCAATTCCAATATCTTGACTGAAGATTGTAATAGTTAGTATAAGCGTTTGTATATGCGTTTCTAGTTCTTTTTCATTCTTCGCAAATATTTTAATAACATCTATATACATAAGGTATTTTATCTTTCCCCGGAAATTTATAAATTTGTATTATTATTATTATTATTATTATTATTATTCCTTTGAGATTTTTTCACACCAGCATTAGCTGATGGTTTTTCACTGGGGTTTGAGTGACAGCAAGTCTCCTCAAGTTTCCTGGATTCTTCTCAGTATTCTGGTCGATCTTGATAATGCTATAGTCTGGATGGTTTTCACTTGTCCTCTTATTTCCAAGTCTCCAAATCCCTTTACCAATCCTTCGGGAATTAGTTCGAGTGCACCAATTAAAATTGGTATTACCGTCACCTTTTTTAGTTCTCTAGCAAAGTCTCTCTTTTCGTTTTCTTTAATTTTATTCGGCTAATTCTCTTTTTTTTCTTTTTTTTTCTTTTTGTCGTCTGACCCAGATTAGGTAATCTGTTTGTATCTCAAAATTCGAGAGTTTCTAATTCTCCAGGACGAATTTTGGGTTCTTATTGTCAAATTCAAAGTTCTTGCACAATTCCTTGTAGATCACTTTCTCCATCCGCTCGAGTCTAGTTTCATACTCTTTTGCGCCATGAAAAATAGACAAATACATGAATCTTGCCAGAAAGCAGAAAAGGCTGTGGAAAATGAAAGTGACCGTTATACCAATTGTACTTGGAGCCGTTGGTACAGCCCGAAAAGGCACAAAAAAGAGACTGGAGGAAGTAGAGATCAGAAGACGAATCGATACCATTCAAACCATAGTTCTGTACAAATCTGCTAGAATTCTTGAAAATGTCCAGGAGAGACTTGCTGTCACTCAGACTTCAGAAATAAACTACCAGTTAAAACTGGTGTAAAAAAATCGCTAAAAGTAAATTAATATCTAAAAAAATATTTAAAAAGTTTAATGATTCACAAATCCGTGTTTTACGACACCGATGAGATTCACTAAAGCACCACATTCGTATGTGACTAAATTTATTGTACTCACCTAAAACAGGATACAAAACCTAAGTCACATGGCAAAATCTAGGTCACTGAATAAACTAAAGATTTAGTTACGTAGTGTTTCAATGATTTTCGCCTTATGACTTGAGAGTTAATCATCTTTTTTAATTTGATTTTTTAAAAATATTAGATTTACTCTTCTCTTTTCTTTGCTTTGAATACTTTTATTTCTTATTAAATTTCTAAAAATCGGGGAAAATTTTAATTTTAATTACACACACTTATATATATATATATATATATTGATACAGAAGGGAAAGTTAAGATCGGAATAGAGAATGCTGAAATGCTATTTGACCACGGTGCAACATGCTTCAAGTTGGATTTGGTCGAGAGTGAAAAGTGTTCATCATGAATGAAATGCACGCGGAACCACCATTCCCGTGTGATTACGTAACATCAAGAAACGGTTACTGAAAGTGCGTAATGACATAAACGGTCGAAAGTTAGCGTGTTTTTAAAAATCACAAACTGCACTAAAATTGGAATTGGGCGCCAGGTTCGGGCTTCTTGAACAATTCCGAGTTCTCGCTCACATGGCGGCTTGCAGGGAACGCATTGCCCTTTCTCGGCTTAAACTTCCGAGAGGGCCTGGCAGACATGCCCGGTTGTGCTCCCTGCTACAATGGTTTGGCAGAAACGGCTGAGCACGCCTTCTACTACTGCCAGCGAGTTCTGGGATCACATCGGAGAGTAGACGGCTCACATCGAACCCAAGCAGCTTGTGCTACTCGACGTCGGGAACGTTGTAGAAAACGTTCTTCCTCCATTTCAGGGTGAGAAGCGTGTGGTGTTTCTCGCGATCCTAGCTGTAGCCAGAATGGTGATTTGGGGGACGTGAAAGAAGGGATTGTATGACGATGCAAACTTTTCTCATCGTGATCTGATATTGTTCTTTAGGCTTCAGCTTAGGGTCAAGATCAGATGCGATAGAAAACGCTTGGATCGCATAACACTCGACAAAAGTTGGGTGAATGCAGCCAGCCAGATCGTACGAAAGGGAGCAATGTTGGAGCCATCTTTCCCTCCTCTTCCTGTGCATGGCGTCTGTAGTCCTGGTCCTTCGAGGCCCCATCCCGAGTAAGTAGACTTTGTTTTCTCTTGAATACCTGGTTAGCAGTGTATTGTGAATCCTCATCCCCTTCACCTAGTTGTCAGCCTCCAAGATCTTCACCATCCCTATTTTTTAAACTTCCACCCTTCCTCCAGCCCACCTCTTCTGAAAATCTTGGAACCTCATCAGAATAAATTCCTCCTACCTGTCCTCACCGAGCCCGAATCTACTTTTTCTTTTTTCTCATTAGATTAGATCCCTCTCCCACTTCGGGTAGGTCCAGCTTGTTTTCGGCGTTCTTGGACACCGAAAAACAGTCGGCCTCGATATCGTAGAAGGGGAGATGGGAGGGCAACCAAACGGGGAATTTTTTCGTTTCGGTTTTTTTCTCCTATCTCCAACATACAACATTTTGTAAATAAAATCATGTTTTGTAAATAAAATCATTCATTTCATCTCGGGATTTTAAGTAGATCTTCTCATCGAGTAAATGCGACATTTTGGTGGATGTAGCGTGGCTGGTGAAGGATGAATTTCTATATATTGTACTGTTGAATGGGTCAGCGAATGTGGCTAGCTAGGATCCCTTCTTTTGAATATGTCTTTTCTTACCGCCTAGTTTGTTAACATGAAGTAAAGACTTTGCAAGTCAGTCTGGTCAAGTAACGTGGTTGTACAACTACGGCTTTCGCTTCCTGACGATTAAAATAGTAAGTGCAGTCATTTTAAACCACATCTGCCACTATGCTGGTATGATTTTAATATTAGTCAGTTTATTATGGGTGTGCTCAGGGTTCACATTCCATGTAACCCAAGGCTCTCGCTTTGGTTGTGAAGATGTGACCGTCGAACTTGTATTGATGTTCATCATCCTTCGTCGGTTTTCTTCTGGGAATATATACGCTATTATTGCCTCAACGTTGTGCATATCAAGCACAACAATCTTAGTTAATGTGTTGAAGCTCCATTGAAGAGATTGTGATGAATAAGCAGCTAACAGAAAATAAAGTTTCAGCTTATATCCATTTACACATTTTTATTTTCAAAAAAAGTTGCCAGTTTTCTTTGATTATCGGAAAGCAATTCGTATCCATATAATCTGCAAACTTAGCAGATGCTGATCGCTTTTAAAGACACAATGCAGGAACGTAAATACCAGAACCTAAAATTTTTATTTGTTATTTTAGATTACAAAAGTGCCATTTAGACTTCGAAATATATTGTCATTTTTCTTGTAACAGATGCGCAAAAATGCCACATGCACTCATATTGTTATTAATCTGACTCTGATGACTTTTGATTTTGAAATAAGTTATCTGTGTACGATGGTTTGCCAACAAGCCAAACAGTAGTTTCACGTAAATTCAGACTCGATCGGAAGCACATAAAACCAAATAGTATATTTTTATATCTGATGAAAAACAGATTATATTTTGTTCTAATTTTGAATAGAAAATTTAATTCTCAAAAATTCTGTAAATTTTGTTAACCTCACAATCTTCCCAACATTTCATTTCAATGGGACATGATTTATGCGTGATCCTTTATTTTAGAATGTACTTATAAACTACCTTTTACTGATCTCTCACTGCCATTGTATCCTCGAACAGCGCCCATCGAGTCCAATAATCAGTTTTCAGCGTTGGCAATACGGTTACAGCAGTGTTCTCTTCTGGAAACGTGGGAAAATTTTCATCGAAGTGAATAAAGAGACTGGATTTGACACTGTTTGAACAGAGGTGAGGGCGAAAAAATCTTTATACTGTCTATCTACTCTCTCTCTCTCTCTCTCTCTCTCTCTCTCTCTCTCTCTCTCTCTCTCTCTTAGCATATATCATGTACACACACTAATCAGCTCATAGCTCTGTTCCCACCACCACAACGTCCGCTCTCGACGGAAGGAAAAACGGATTATCAGGAAGCGGATGTTTGGGTTGGTACAGAAAGAAGGCTGCATTACAAAAGCCACACTCGCATACCATACCATAATGCAGGACATGAGATAGCACCAGCCCTGCGTATATATATATATATATATAGAGAGAGAGAGGCATATAGAAAAACAGAGAGAGTTGAGTGAGAGAGACAAACTAAGATAGAGAGAGGGATGAATGTGTGAGCATGTGTATTGGTGAAAGTCTCTTTATACAGGGCTTGATTTCTAGAATATTGTGTCGACAATGTTAGGTTGTAACACTTTTAAAGCATAGATTTCACAGAGAGAATAAGATGAAATCAACTCACACAAATACTGACACAGACTCATAAATATAAAGAGAAAAAAATTGCATCTAATTTTTATTCATTTTAGACACAATCTGGAATCGATGAATTGAGGTTAAATTCAATGCGAAAATGTTCACTTCGTGTTAATTGCCGTAAAGTAAAAAGTAAAGTTGTCTCCCTTAGTCGACTATGATCTGAAGGCTCTCTTTTCAGTAGCTACTACACAAAAATGTAGAGCAGGGTGCTACTCCATTGCCTGGATTGCTCCACTTTGCCCTTATAATGCTGAGTGTTAAGCAAGGCGGCATCAAGTACCATTTTTTGAGTCTTTGATATAACTCAACCTGGAATTGAACATATCTAAATTCAGATTTTTTTTATTCCTAGACAGGTTGCCATACCAAGATTAAAGATCTCAGTCTGCCCAACTATTCATCCATAACTGGGGGGGGAAATAGTTGTATTCATACCTTTCCCAAGAGTATTAACGCTAAGTGAAATGCAAACAGTCTCTAATCTATTTCCATATATATATATATATATATATATATGTCATCATCATCAAGTCATGCAAGCATTTTCCTGAATCTCTTTCTCCATCCGTTCCTATTACCCATTTCTTCTGGGAAGTCTTTTAAACTGCATCTAGTGTCTGCACAGAGCTGATGTACATAAGTTCTTGCTGGTTAGCCAACACTGGCACATATGTTGGGGTCAATTGAGAAACGTTACTTCTGAGTTCGGCCTTGTTTCTCAAGCAGTGTCCCACATTGTCTCGTTCGTTTTACTTGGATGGTTTTTGAGATGGGAGGTAAGTGGCAGTATAGCTACTGTTTTGTAAGGCGTTGCTTCTAGGATTTGTTCAAAATACTACGTGGCATTTTTGTAAAGATCCCATCAAGCTTCTCGCTGCGTTTTATTATGGTAAATTCATTCAGTAGTATTGACAGAGTGACGATTTTTGTGCCGGAGTTGCCACTAAATAAAGTGCACATCATTCTCGGTTGAATTTTGTCTGTGCTATTAAATGGTTTTGAGGCACGAGGACTTAGAAACATTCTTACATCTTTTTTCGAATTTTAATTCCATCGCCACCAATTCAAAAAACAAACGACAGACAGGCACGTTATGAATCTATTGTTGTTGGGGGTAGTTCCTTTTGGGTGTCTTTTTGGATTAGTGTTGTCTTTCTTTTCATAATCCATTCGAGTATGTTTGTTTCTTCAAAGCATCTATTCATTTCGATAACCAGTTTGTCATGTATAGAAGTGAATTTTTTAAACCAGAATCTATGTATGCCATCATAACCAGGCGTTTTCCAATTTGGTACAGCTAAACATGACACCCCAACCTGTTGTCTAGGTACCACGTTGAGTAATGTTTCGATTTGATATTTTCTCATGAGTAGTATACCGTAGCTATACCAAATCCAAGGGTTGTTTATTATCTGCACACCCTCACAAATGTGATTAAGTACCCTTCAGTTAAGCGAACATTTACGCGGGTAAAAAAAAGTACTTTCCCAAGTAAATTTATTCAGTTATTACTTTACTCATTTGAAAGTTTTTCACACCAGCGTTAGGTGATGGTTTCCCACTGGGGGTTGAGTGACAGCAAGTCTTCTCAAGACTCCAGGAATCTTTTTAATATCCTCGCCAATCTCAACAATGGTCTCCACTCATCCTCTATTTCTTAGGCCTCCAGTCCTTGTACCAATCTTTTAGTGATTGTACTGAACGCACCAATTACAATTGGTATTACCGTCACCTTCATGTTCTATAGCATTTTTAATTCTCTAGCAAGGTTCAGGTAGTTACCCCACTTTTTGCCTTCGTTCAGTTTTACCCTGTGGTCAGCTGGAACGGCAAAGTCCACTATTTGACTGGTTCTCTTTTCTTTTCTTTTTTCTTTTTTTTTATTTGTTGAATATCTCTACGCCTGGTCGTCTGGCCGAGATTAGATGATCCGTTTATATCTCAAAATCCTAAAGAATTTTGTCTCATTTTCCAAGATGGAATCTGGGTTGTATATATACCACTTGTTCGTATGGTCAAATTTAAACTTCTTGCACAATTCCCAGTGGGTCACCTTGCCCATCCAATCGTGTCTAGTCTTATACTCTCTTTGAGCTAATTTACTGCATTCGCTTATTATGTGTTTTATAGTTTCGTCTCTGTCACCACGTAATCTACATCTGCTATTTTGTTACGCCTTGTCTAGTCTTGCTTTGACATGGTCTTTTATGGCGTTGTTTTGTGCTGCTATCAGAAGAGATGCAGTTTGTCTCTTTAGGTTTCCATTTCTTAGCCACGGCCAAGTTTTCTTGTATGGGATTTCGCTTGTTTGTTGCTTGAAATGTCCATGCAATTGTTTTCTTTCCCATTTTTGTTTTCTGGTTATTTTTGTTTTTGTTCTGTTGATGCTTGTGTTGTCTGTATTGTTTTTGGTGGCTGTAATTAGTGCCTGCAAATGTTGAAGTCAAAACGCGTTGGCAGGAATAAATAGATAATAAAGACATTATCATCTGCACCAAATATATATCTTTTGTTCGTTTACCTTTTTCCATATATAACGTGGTTTAATTCTGCGTATAACCTAACCAACCGAACAGTTGAAACTCTCAATCATTTTCTGCTCATTCTAATACCTCAAGAAAAATAGCAAGTGGAAGTTTTGAGAGTATAATTCAATATGTGCATACATGCATAATCATTCCAAAAACTTCTTACAAGACAAAATATTTTACAGCAGTACTAAATTTCTCTTCTATTCAAAAATATGTAATTGCAATGATGGAAAGACCATCATCTTTCTTTTTTTGTCTTTCACTTTGGCCTTGAATACATATGAAATCTTATTAGGTGAATGATACTCCTTGTATCTAGATTCATAATTTTGTGTCCGTATTATATGCTTGAATAGACAAATCAATGAATGTATACAAATTAACTTCATAGATTAAAAATTCTCTCACGCACCAACTCTGTGTGTGTGTGTGTGTGTGTGTGTGTGTGTGTGTGTGTGTGTGTGTGTGTGTGTGTGTGTGTGTGTGTGTGTGTGTCTAAATGCAATAGCATAATCTGCATAAGAAATGACGAGATTATTTATCTATGAATTGACATCTCTACCTTGGATCAGAGTATAGTTGTAGAGCACTCTGCTTTTGATCAGTGTGGAATTCTTGACACTTCTTTCTAGGATTCAAGCATTTCCAGTCAGTGTTCGATTTTAGTATTTCTTCCATTTCCTCAGAAGTGTTCTCGTCTCCAATTAGGATGCAACACCATATTACTGTTTTCAAATAGAACGCATAAAAAATGAGTATGGATCTAGAGATACCAAACCTGGGCATTTATCTTCACTTTCTTGGGGATGGTCAGAATAGTCAGTCGCCTTCTTCACCAAGACTGGTCAAAATTTGATTTGGTTTTTTTTATTTATCTGTCCGTCTGTCCTTTCTTGTCTGTCTGTCTAATATAAGAAAAAGACTGCATATATGTAAAATTTAGAAAAGATGCTCTACTAATAAACCACTGAGAGTACATTAAGGTTAGGATTAAATTGTTTAATAAGTTAAAGAAAAAAAACTGACATAAAAGATTTCTACCTCTTAATCACAAACAGAGCAATAAACATGTCTGAATTACGTATAAATATAACAGACGATCCTTCAGTGATAATTAATTTATGCAGAAAATCGATTCTATTCCATAAAAAAGTAGTATGAATAAAAAAAATAAAGGGGTAATTTTGACGTCTCAGTGGGATCATGTGATGGATCTGATTGGTTTGGTTTCTTTGTTAAATGGCATATCGACCTTTGTAGGTTATTTAATGCCAAAGCCATTCTCCTAGAAGAACAGTAGTGTTACTATTTAACCCCTAGCTGGGAGGATAAGAGGGTTCATACCTTTCCCAAGGGTATTTGCCCGAAAGTGACTGTAATAGCGCGACTGGACTACGATTCCGCAGTCCGTCGCTTTAACCATTACGCCACGAGGACACCCCACCCCGATGAATCTGAGATTTGGTGGTAAAAAAAAAAATAATGTCTAACTTGAAAAAAAAAAGGATGGCATGGTAGTGTTGAAGGAAGTTAATGGTAGAAAATATACGGAACCAAGGAGAAATTTATAGAATTATTTTAAAATGGGGGTTCCAAGATTGAAATAGCGACAAACATGAAAACTTTAAATTTAAGTTTTTTACATGTTATGAAAATGAAGAATTCAGACACTAAAAAACTTAATAATGTCCTATTTTACATAAATAACTCATGTAACCCCCTAAGTTGCTATTTTTAAACAATTCCCAAAAAGTTCGTGAATTTAATAAAGAAACCTTTTCCTAAAATGAGTAAATTGTACCAAATATTCAACAAAAATGCAGTGTAAATCAGCTACAACAGTGTAGATAATCTACAAAATATAATCAGTAAACATATCAACTTGCCCAGTCGGCTGGGGCTGTAGAATACACCGACTGCTTCTCTGCAGAGGGGTAAGACCCCCCCCACGAGTGTCCTGGATATGACACTAAACAATCTGATGGTGAGGTTCCAGCAGTGCTGGAGCTTTGGGGAATGCGGAGTACCCCTTCACTGCCATCGCTCCCAGGTCCACTCTGGCCCGGATTGGTAGCACCTGATAGGGTCCTATCTATGGGTTAAATAGAACTAACAGCATAATTATGCTAAAATGAATTTAGTAAACTGAATAGCTTAAAATAGAAACATTTTTGACAATGAAACCGTACTTACATTTAAACTGCGTGCTTATGCTTAACTGAATTATTTGAAATAGAACTGTTTTTCGACATTAAAACTGTATTTACACTTAACTGAATTATTACATATAACTGCTTGAATAGTTTGAAATGGAAATGTTTTTGACAATTAAACTGTGTACTTATGCTAAACTGAACTGTTTTCAATAGACCAGATTATTTACATAAAAATGGATTTGCCGTTAAATAACCTACAAAGGTTGATATGCCATAAAACCAACCAAACCAAACCAAACATATCAACAATATAATAAATAAGAGGGTAAATACTGTAGAATTGAAGAAGCAAGAATGAATTATCTTACAAGAAAAAAGCCTCTCAACAAAATAAAATATATCAAACAACTATGAAAAATGGACAAAATCGGATATGGTATAAAATAAAGAAAAGCAAGAGTATTCGAAACAAAGGATTTATAATCGCAAATTTTTCTTCTAAAATTGACTCTACTCGAATCGTACTACGCTGTCTAAATATATCTGGGAGTTGAAAAGAATCTCAAATGGAATCTTTTAAAAGTATAAAAAGAGCACACGCATGCAATGAGGGGTCAAAAATCTTTTAGGTTATGTTTAGAAGAGAAATTATGCAGAATAGGATTTTCTGAAGAAAATAAATTTCTGTATAAATGATCAGAGTTAGTGTTTAAATCAGATAAAATTATAAAAAAATTAAAATCCAAAAAGAACAAAAAATATTTTTCATATGAGTAGATTAAATTACGTCACATATTCTAAGAGGTGAGAAGCATTTTAAAAATTACGTGTCTCATGACTGTTTACTTCACGAAACAAGCAGTAAAATATTTCATCATCATCATCATCATGTAGCGCAGCTAGCACGGATTTCCCTGACTCTCTCTCACCATTCGTCTCAATCACCCATCGCTTCCGGCAGATCTTCTAAACTACATCCTGTGTCTGCACCTAGCTGTTGTTGATTGGTTCTTGTTGGTTGGCAGACACTTGCACGTCCGTGTGAAGGCCTCCATAGGAGAACGTCGCTTTTGAGTTCGTCCTTGCTTCTCCAGCAGTATCAGTCATGTCTTGTTCGTTTTATTTGGATGGTTTTAAAGATGGGGTGGGGTACAGCTGCTGTTGTGTGAGATGTTGCTTCCAGGATCTATTCAATCTTAGCTCGTAACATTCTTGTAGAGTTCCTGTCTGGCCTTTTCTTTATACGGTCTATCAACGTCCATGTAGAGCATCCATATAGTAGAACTGACACAACCGCGGCTTGGAAGAAATTGTGTTTTATTTTATCAGAGTGGTCAGAGTTTCATATGATCGATAACCTATCGATAGCAGTCCATGCCTTCGCTAGGCGTATATAATTGTAATTTTCAGTAGACGAAACGCTACTGCCGAAGTACGTGAACTTGCCCACTAATTTCAGAGAACCACCATTTAGAGCGGAGATGTTTCCTTCTTGATTAAAACACGTGGACTCCGTTTTTTCTACATTCTCATGGAAGCCAAAGCCTCCTACTGCCTGCTCCAGTCTATGCAGCAGGTATTCGACTTGGGTAGGTGTGTGATGCAAGAAGCACTGTGTCATCTGTGTTGTCTGCGTCCGTAATAGTTTCTGCGGAGTACAGACTGCCTCTTGCTTTTCTTAGTCTAAAGTCATGTTCTTCCATTGGATCTATCAATGTTCGAAGTACGTAATCTAGATAGACAACAATGTCAAAGAAGTCTACGACTCCATCTGATGAACGAGCGTTTTTGTGTTCACCAATAATCCGGGAAGCCGGGGTTCAATCCTAGGTTGAGTCATACCAAAGTAAAGTGAAATGGAGCAATCCAGGGAAAGGAGTTGCGCCCTCCCCTACACCTCGGTGTTGTAGCTATTGGAAAGGGAGCCTTCGGATCGCGCTCGACTAAAGGGAGACAACTTTACAACTTTACTTATTATTGCTGTGACAGTTTCTTTAGGGAGACCATAAGCTCGTTGTATTTGCTCCCTCTGTTTATAGAGTTAATTGCCTTAGAGAAATCTACGAATAAGGTTTTGGCAAGAACTCTTCTATGATTTGACAGATTGTCAGAATCTGTGATGTTGTGGATAGGTTTCTCCAAAACCATTTTAATTCTTTCTAAGAATTTTCTCGATTTCTGATTCGATGCGGTTAAGTAACAGAGCTTTTAAAACCTTAGCCGCCATAGAAGTAAGGGTTATGACTCGGTAATTCTTGGGAATTCGGGGGTCGTCTTTCTTGGGGAAAGGGAGGAAGCAGCATTTTTTCTATCTATCTATTGTGTTCTGGTTATATACGGCGTTGCAGTATCGGAGCAGTAATGTCCATGTTTATGTCTAGTTGGCTATTCCTAATTTTCGCGATAAGTTTATCGTTAATTTTAGGGGAGTTTCCAAGGAGATTCTTGAAATATTTTATTCCACTTGTGTATTCGTTCTTCTTGGCTGGCAGATTTAGTTTCACTCTCGCGGTGCTCTTCCTTTTACTCTTAATTTACGTTATTCGAGATTGTCTCTCTTCTATTGAGTTTCTAATCTTATTGATCTGGTCTTGAATGTATTCTATTTGTTCTTTTTAGCATGCGTTCAGTAGTTTTCTTTGTGCTTTCTTAAGGACCATTCATAGCAAGTGGTTTTATTTGATTATGTCGTATTCCTGCGTAGGCTCAGACTTATCTTTGCTGTGGCAATTCGGTGATCGGAAAGCACTCCTTCAAAAGAGGAATATGCCTCAAAATTCAAAGCACTATTAATCCATTTCTTATTCATGGGGATATAATCTATCTGTGCTTTAGCATTATTTGAGTTGGTGTAGGCCCATAGTTTTCCCTTTTCTGGACTTTAGTATTAAAGCATGTTAATTTATTTTCAAGTGAGAATTCTGTATGATGTGTTATGTCAGCAGAATTTGTTGTTTTCGTCTTTACCAATTTGAGCATTTACGTATCCACCGATGATTTGAGCGTTCGAACAAGGAAAGATAGTTCCTTGTAGAAGGTGATGAGGTCCATTTCATCGCTACGATTAGTTGAACAGTAACAGGAGATGATTGTTGTGCTGGAGTTGCTGTTAAACGTACTACCATTATTCCCGGTTGTATTTTCTCGATGCCATTAAGTGATTTTTTGAGAACAAGGACTGAGAAGCATTCCTATACTCACTATGACGGCTTTGACAGATTATTTCCATGAAGTTGCTAAGATAAATGTCCATCCATAGCCAATGTCGAGATATTTTATTTCTACTTCGCTATGATAGTATCTGTGTTCTTGTATGCATACTATGTCTTTATTATCCTTTGCTGCAGATGCTGTCAGCTCCAGTCTATTCTATTTAACGTTCCACCATTAAGTGTCACTATATGTACTGTGCTTTTGCCTCTAAGTAAATTTGTTTGACTTTGACTTTGAGTTCTGTTGCTGATTTTTCGAACACTGGAGCCAGAGCCTTAACAGAATGCGCCCCTTGTTTACCCGCGCGAAAGGCAATACGGTTTGGATATATGGTTTGAGTGAGAGTCATGTAGTTTCAGCTCAACAATAAATGCCACCCTAAAAATGAGAAGCAGTAATTTCCTAACTGATCTATTTGATCTTGGCCGTTGTCCGGTGGGTTCTTCCGCCAAGCATCTGGTGAAGCTCGCCAACTTACTTCACATTCACCATGCTACTTCCCATGTCTTCTGAAGTTTAACTTGTGGATTAAAAATGCCCCTTTATATTCCTTAAGTTTTAACTTTAACTAACTTAAGGAACATAAAGTGAGGATTTTTCAAATGTATTTTTTTAATTGTTTTTCCTCTCCTCTAATTCCATAGTCGACCTCGTGAGTTTCCTTGTTTTATAAATGTAGTTCTTTTCCTTTATTCGATAGTTGGTCACGAGACTTCAAAAGATTCGTGCTGTCTGGGATATTTTCTGTAAAATAATACCTCCACCCCGTAATATTTTTTACTAAAATAACAATCCTAAATACACAGAACGGTTAAAATTTAAATAATAATAATAATAATAATAATAATAATAATTGCAGCAATAATAATAATAATAATGATAAATTCTGTCTAGTTTACCAGTGGCTTCTGGCGATAGATGGGAAAATAAAGTATCTGGGATGTTCAGTAATAAAATAGAGTGGGGTACTGACTTTAGAATCGAATATTCTCGAATGTTACGTGACCTTTTCTTTCTTAAAGAAGCTGTAGCAGAAAGAATTTCGCATTTTTGTTTGGCGCGTAATTTAATTCGACCGTTAAGGTCAATGCATGATTTCACCCAATCAGGATGACTTATCCTATTCATCCGGACTATCTTTCCGGCAGCACAAATTGGGGAAGCCGTCAAACACCCTCTTTGGCTGAACAACTTCGTTCAGTGCAGACGTCTTACTGTCTGCTCTTCAATAGCAGCAGCAGCAGCAGCATGAGGAAAGCTGTTTAATTTATGGACCCCTTGCGTCTATTTCTCTTAGACCAAGGGTACTCAGTTGAATATGAATTAGATGAATTCAATACGGCACATACAGGAACAACTTTATGTCACCCCCGAAATTGTCTATGTCGACTGCGATACAAAATTCCGCTCCGACACCTAGCAACTTCACCTCTGGGCAACATTTTCTGGTGACATTCACGCTTCTCCCCGAAATAAACAGAAACACAAACTCAAGGTGACTTCAATGTTTCTCTCCTCAAACAGCAAACACTACTTTTGCTACACTATGGCGAATATATCTCCCTCGCACGTCCAGCGACACGCGCTGCTTTTTCCACTCCATAACAACTTCATTTCGTTTCCTTACTTCTTTCCTTCCTATGAGACTTGCAGCATAAACGTAAACCCTTTATTCCATGCTGCCATTAAAAACCTTCATATAAAAGCTAACGGCATCTTCGTCTGCTTACTTCTTCATCCTCCTTTATTTCATAACAACACTTAGCGAGGGAATAACACACGCGCAAGAATACATTTCTTCGCTAAAAATGGTAACAAACATTCCTATCGCTAAAAAGCAAAAATAAAGAATAAAAAATAAGAATAAATAAATAAATAAAATAGGAACCCCATAGACCCAGACACTTGTGCGTAAGGTAAGGACGAAATCTTCGCTGTGGACTATCGGCTTTTAATGAAGGAAAGATTCGGTTACAGAAAAGTATCTTAAATTCAAAATGCATAATAGATTTTGTTGCTTGTGAAATCTTTTGATAAATATTTGTGATTTAAATGAGGACATTTTTTCCAGAATTTTTTTTCAGCTAAACTATTTCAAAAGCACGAATTAGATTTGAACCTTCAAAATTTCTGCAATAAATTTACCAGTGGCTTCTGGCGATTGATCGTAAAGTAAAGTATCTGGGGTACTTTGAAAGCACTTATTAAGAACAATCAGCGTCTCCAATGAAGCCATTAAGATAAGTAAGGAGCCTAGCCTTAAATCTGAAAGGACCATTAAAAACCAAATCTAAAATTACGGCAGTAAATAGAAAAGCACCGAGGAAGATTGATTACTGCTACCAGAAGCAATACTGACGACAAGAGGGTAAACACAACGACAATAACCAGAAAACAAAACAACTCAACAGACGTTATAAGCAACTAACAAGTGACATCTCATTAGAGAAAACGTGAACGTGGCTAAGAAAGGGAAACCTTGTGAGAGAAACTGAATCTCTTCTAATAGCAGCACAAAACAACGCCATAAAGACTAACCACATCAAAGCGAGAATACATAAGACGCAACAAAACAGCAGATGTAGGTTATGTGGTGATAGAAACGAAACATCAATCACATAAGCGAATGCAGCAAATTAGGATAGAAGGAATATATGACTAGGCACAATGGGTGGGCAAGGTGATTCACTGGGAATTTTGCAAGAACTTTAAATTTGATCATACGAAATACACAATCCAGAATCTGTCCTGGATAATGAAACACAAAATTCTTTGGGATTTTTTTTATACAAACTGATCATCTAATCTCAGCCAGAAGACCTGACCTTATAATAATCAGCAAAAAAGAGGGAATTTGCAGAATTGTGGACTTTGCTGTACCGGCTGACCACGGAGTAAAATTGAACGAAAGCGAAAAGGGGGATAAGTACATCGACCTTGCTAGGGAATTGAAAAAGCTGTGGAATATAAAAGTGACGGTTATACCAATTGTAATTGGTGCTCTTAGTACAGTCAACAAAGGATTGGCACAAGAGTGGAGGACTTGGAAATAACAGGACAGGTGGAGACTGTCCAAACTACAGCATTATTGAGATCAGCCAGAATACCGAGAAGAGTCCTGGAGCCTTGAGGAGATTTGCGTTCGCTAAAACTCAAGTGAAAGACCGTCAGCTAATGCTGATGTGAAAATCTCTCAAGGAGTAAAATAATAATTACAACAGCAATAATTGATTAAAAAAATAGCAAATATTCAAAAAGAGAAAAGAAAAATATTCAAAAAGAAAAAATGTTTAAGAAAAGAAAAAAAAAGAATTTAGAATATTTGAATGAAGATATTCAAACGGTAAGATAATACTTCCCTTATTACGCTATTTTTCTAAATTATATATATATATATATATATATATATATATAAGAGAGAGACCTATTAACATCGCTGACAACTGTTCACTATCAGATTAAGTGCCTAATATACATGATAGTGACAAGATAGATGGGAAAACCCTCTGCAATAATAGTATAGTAACAGTTGTAAAAATGTGTGCTGGGTAGCCAATAAATTTACTCACCCTCACTCCAGCACCAGTAGTTGTAGATGGTGTTGGTAGTGGTGGAAGTAAATAGAGTAACTACAGAATGAAAGAGACCTAATAACGTTGCTGACAACTGTTCACTGTCAGATTGGGTGCCTAATGTATATGATAGTGACAAGATTATAGGGAAAACCCTATGCAATGATAGTATAGTAACAGTTGTAGAAATATGTGCTGGGTAGCCAATAGGTGGGTAGTTCTCATGCCGTTTTTCTTTGTATTTTTGTAATTATGCTTCGGTTATTTTTATGAAAGTCGAAATGACTCATTGATTTATACAGGTACATTTTCTCTATTTTCCCACCAATAAGGAAAAATAATTATACATGTAGCTGTTCATTTACTTATTATTGGATATCGCTAACAAGATCTTTGTCAAAAATGTTCACAATAAATGAATGTTAGTTGTAATATTGGCCATCGAATTCTACTTAGCATGGGTGCTGGACCTTTACGAGTATAGCCTTGATATATACATGCGTATGCATAGATATATCTATATACCCCTCTCTCTCTATATATATATATATATGTTTGTTTAACTTCGCGTACAAAGATATAAAATATCCAAAATACATACATATGTGTGTGTGTGTGTGTGTTTCTACGGATCAAAACAAATATGTACCTACACTCTTATCAATATTTCTACATTCGATATTTGTGAGGAGAAAAGTTGAAAGACACAAGGACGGATATGATACTCCTGTTGCTGCCGTCGTCCGTCAAACTTAAACAGTCGGTTCTACTGGTCGGCGTGAGGGAGAGGCTGCTAAGTTCGCTACTACCACTGCCAACAACAAGCATCTCGTTGGTTATAAATACATTGGGCTTCGAATTAACCGTGTGGTAATCCTCAGGGATTTACTATCGCAAACATTCACATAAATGTGCCATAGAAGACTATATATATACTCGTTTTAGAGTAGACTAGAGACGAGTACAAAGAGTCGATGAATTGAATTGTTGGACACTCATACAACGAGGCCAACGGGAGAGTCCATCATATATATATATATATATATATATATATAGTGAACACTTTTTAACAATCAGAAAAAAAATTCTGATAAAATTGTCAAAACTACCAGGAAAAAACTATATTCTAATTTCCATACTAAATTTTTAACAGTTGAATTATTTTAACAAGTAATCATTCTGCTGTATGATTGTTACTAATTTATTTGAAATATCACGCATCATTTTGACGTGATTTCGGGAGGTTTTTTGTTTTGTTTTTGTTTTTCTGTTTTTGTGTTAGTTATTTTTTTTTATTTGTTTGTCTTCTTGTCATTACATGCTTAATAAAATAGATAGGTTCAAGAAATATCAAAAATAGATACATATTTTGATCCATGACTATAATTTAGTTTACGGGTTCTCGTTTGTTTAATTATGGTAATTCAAGTTTTTCTGGTTGGTTGGTTGGTTGGTTGGTTGGGTTTTTGTTTTTAACCTTTTTAAACTTTCTTTGCTGTGGACTTTTACCAATTCCTGCATGCAACCATCTAATAAATCATTTGAAATAATGACAGTTCTTAGTAAATGATAAAATTCTTTTGCGTTATAATTTGTTATATCATCCTTCATCTTAGAAGATCTTCAGCAATATACGTGGTGTATTCAATAAGTTTCCAGACTTTTTTTGTACATTCATTTAAAATTGTCGTAAACTCTTGAAAATTCAGTATGTTATTGCTATACATCTTATGAGATGACAGATCAATTTTTATGATTTCAGGTTCAAATGAACAGCTACAGCCGCAATTGGAATACACCCTACTAAATCCTGATTGTCACAGCTGATGAATTTCAAAAATGCAATCTGGGTGTGAGGACACTTTAGAAGAACGATATGCAATAAAATTGTGTTTTAAACTTGGAAAAAATGCCACAGAAACGTATGGAATGTTTCAGATTGCTTTTCGACCATCTTGCATGAATCGAGCCGCAGTTTTTGAGTGGCATAAGATATTCAAGGAAGGCAGGAAGTCTGTGAGGGATGATGAGAGGTGTGGGAGGAGTAAGAAAGTCACTACAGCAGAGTTGATTGGCCAAAGGGTTAGGGTTAGGGTTACTATGTTGAGGTTTTACGGGAGTTCAAGAAGAGATTCCATCGGAAGAGGCCAGCACTCTTCAAATCGGGTCAGTGGCATTTCCACCAAGACAATGCACCAGTCCACAACTCCATCCTTGTCACAGACTATTTGACCAAGATGGGCATCAAGACAGTTCCTCACCCTCCCTATAGTCAAGACCTTGCTCCCTGTGACCTTTGGTTATTCCCTAAGCTATGAGGCTGTCGTTATGTGACAATTGTGGAGATGAAAGAGGCTGTGACGAAGTTCATTGACACACTCACACAAGAGAACTTTGATGGGGCCTTCTAGAAGTTGTTGGAACGGTACAAGTACATTGCAGTCGTAGGAGATTACTTCGAGGAGGACTAGAGTACTATCAATAAAAGTGCCATTAGAAAAAAGTCTGGAAACTTATTTAATGATCCTCGTAAGTAGGGGAATTTATTATTCTCTCGTTCTCAAAAATTAGCTCAGCGATAGAATCTGTTTACTTTGAAGGGGTTATGATTTTAATACTGTGCTGTGCTCAAACTGAGAGAGATGAGAGTACTTTAGCACAGGAGGTCCCAAGAAACACTGTTTTCGTTTGACATTTTTGCCGCAATACCTACAATAATGATTTTCTACTCTGAACTAATACTTGTTTATAAGACGATCTCTTCAAATTATTTAATCTTGACGTTCTCATTTTTTTCTTCTTTTTTTTTTTTTTTAATTTGCCTTGTCGTTTTGATTATAATTTTGTTTTTCATTGTTATAGATTTGCTTTTTGTTTTTGTTTTGTTTTTTCATTTCTTCTTTTGCTCTCTCTCTCTCTCTCTCTCTCTCTCTCTCTCTCTCTTTCTCTCTCTCTCTCTCTCTCTCTATTTTGCTCTTTCTTTTCATTCTATTTTTGAAAAATCCTTTAAAAAATTCCTTTTTAATGGTCCTTTATTCTATCCACTTTCCCTGCTTTCTTCGGAAGATCTGCCATATCAAAATTATACTCGGCTTAGTGTCTACAGAACACGCCTTTTATTTTTTAATAAACATAAATTGCGTTGAAACTTCAACTGGCTTTTTTTATTCATTTTATAAATATACACTCATGAAACATGAATTTTATGCCCTACTTCGAGTTTTCCATGCAAAATTTATCAGCTAAAATGTAGCGGGGATTTATAAACAAATATTTTCTTATTCTATTATTTGGGAATAACGAGTTCCATTTGTCGTTGTTGCATGTTAAGAGTGTATTTTAAAAAGTGCGCAACTCAACCAATAAAGGCCGAAACGAAAACTTTCGTTGATTCATACGCTCTATGTAGCATTGATTTTATCAGCATTTGGCTGGATGCTAAAATTGAGGATTAGAAACACTTGATGAACATATATCAATGAGTGTCACCAACAGTTTACGAAGAACAGGACGCAGACCATACTGAATCTGTCTTTGTTTTCAAAACAAAAGATAAAACCATATAGAAAGAAAGAAAGAAAGAAAGAAAGAGTGGGATCAAAAAAGGAAAGCTAGGGAAATAGGATTTGAATATCAAATCGATTGTTGATCATACCTAAGAAAAGAAAACTATCGGTGTTAGCTCAACTCATCATGTCAGAATCTCTGAAATTTCACCAAGAATGAACGCTTTGCTCCAAGAATAACAATGAAAAACTACAAACTAAAGCTCTAGTGTATTGTATTTTAGCTAAGGAACAAAGGCCTCACAAATTCCATATGAAATCAATAGTACAAACAAGAATCGATCTAATAACAAAAACAAAACTAATCTATATGAATGTGCTTATATAGATCAATATATAAGTACATGTACCCAGACAAATACATATACGCACACATATACACACTCACATAGATTCTCAATTATACACACACACACACACATGCACATTGTGTTTGTTCGTCTATGTACATTTGTGTGCGTGTTTGTAGTTATATATCGATAAATACATTTATATTTGTATGTCTAATTGTTTACATAAAGATTTACTAAATTTAGCATGGTCTAGCATAAGACCTCAACAGTTTGACATCCAGTGGAGATCGAACTCTCTGTAGAGATTATTTACTAATATCAGTCTGGGATCAGAAGATACTCCTTCAAAAGTCAATTAATTGACTGACCTTGTTGCGGAGCCGATAAGCGCGTCGACTCATTTAAGTGTAAAATGCGTGCGAGTGTGCATGGCCAAAGACAATGGAGGAAGATAAAAGGCAAGATAATAGATACAACAAAAGTGACGATTTTATTGCTGGAATTACAAACGTGTATGTAAATGTCCGTGGCGGTTGTATGTGGTCTTCAGCTAGGATGGGTTACGTCGTTAGCTGGTATGGTCGAGTTGTAGTTGTAGTTGTGCGCAGTAGGACGTTCGACGAGGGTAGCTGGCGTAGGTCGAGTCGTGGAGATACAGCTAGATGTTTAATGCTGGTAAGCTGAGATCGGTCGAGGCGTTGGAAGCAGTTGGACAGTCGTCGCGGGCAGCTGAGGTCGGTCGAGTCGTTGCGGAAAGCCGAAGTTGGTCGCTGGTAAATCGATGTCCCGGTTTTAAAATTTCGTTGGTATGGTCGAGTCGTGGTTGCTAGCTCGTGACAGCGAGTCGTTACGTGAGCTAGTTGTTGCAATGCTAGTGCAGTACGTAACGGCGAGTCGCTACGTGGACTAGGTACTGCGTTGCTGGGGCAGTCCGTAACAGCGGGTCGTTACGTGGACTGCATCGCCGGGGCGTCGTGGTCGGTAACTATGGCTTTGCCGTGCCAGGTAGCTGTGCGGGCGTATCGTTTACAGTAGCTATGGCTTTGTCGTGCCAGATAGCTGTGCAGGCGTATCGTTTACTGTAGCTATAGTAAACGATACGCCCAACGTGATGCAGTCAGAACAATGGAGGGCGGCGGTGAGTCAGACGCAACAATTGGTGAACCTTACTCGAGTACATCCTGAGCGATGATCGAACATGAGGACGCAGATACATCAGAATCACAGTTTATACCGATCGTATTAAACTGACACTTTGGAGGACCAACGACACACTACACCTCCTTACAGATGCACTCGGACGCCATCACACCAATAATCCCGATCTGATAGAACAGGTCACTTCTCCTTGTAATCTACGGATTGATTACGACATCTAATTGATGGACGATCAATTATCTAGGAAGAGAGCCTTGCCGCGACCGGCCTACGAACATAAACAGATCGGATAACATTTCGCCCAAGAGAAATAACATCCGGGTACGGCCGGAAATGATGAAGCCCTTTTTCGACTTTAACCGGCCGTTACAGCTAAGAAGGGGAAAATTAATATCTATCAACATTTGCAAAACGCTTCTGCCAGAAATAATTCTATAAAAAT
>OY757923.1:20000-147500 GCA_963585895.1 Sepioteuthis lessoniana | reverse complement strand
GGACTCTAGCCGATCCCAACAATGTATGACCTCTATTCTTCCTCTGATTTTCATTTCCGCAAGTCTCTTTTTTAAGCCTTTGAGGAACCTTCTAAACGCATCAACTACAATTGTTATCCCTGTCACTTTCATGTTCCAAAACTTTTTTTAGTTTCACTGGCAATAGTGATACTGGTCATAGCACTTAGACTAATAGCGTGCAGAAATGTAAAAAGGGTAAAAAAAAAC
This sequence comes from Sepioteuthis lessoniana, assembly GCA_963585895.1. NCBI lineage: Eukaryota > Metazoa > Mollusca > Cephalopoda > Myopsida > Loliginidae > Sepioteuthis > Sepioteuthis lessoniana. The sequence goes on along the minus strand of OY757923.1, from coordinate 147,272 downwards.
ATTGTGTTGTCCCGCTTTAATTGGATTGTTTCCAAAAAACGATGGTTTCCTTTTCATTTTTTGCATTTTTTAAAATTATTTTTAAAAACATTGTATTCTATTTTATTCTTTTATAAAGTTTTTTCGTGTTCAAAACAAAACAGAAACGTTATTAAATTGAAATGAAAGAAAGAAAAAAGTTATAACTAATAAAATAAGAAGTGTTTCAATAAATGTAAATTCAAAAATTTTAAACGGGTAAGATTTGAAGAATAACATTCATATTCAACACTTCCATATCAAATGGCTCTGTGATTGAGCTATTTTAGCGCTAAAAATGTTTCAGTAAAAGAAATGATCATAAGGTTTCTGGATATGTTCCTTGTAGAAGAAAGATCTGTGAAATCAGTTGACACCATCAGTTTCCTAGACAAGGCTATTATTCAACTGGACTGGTTTGGTTGGTTGGGTTTTATAGCATATCAACCTTTGTAGGTTTTTTTAACGCCAAATCCATTTTTATGCAAATATTTCTATTTCAAACAATTCAATTTAGCATGAGTTTAATTGTCAAAAATATTTCTATTTCAAGATATTCAGTTTAGTCAAACAGAGCTAATTCTGTTCCGTATAAATACTGATTTTTTTAAACACATTAAATGTCAAAACAGTTCTATATTAAACAATTCAGTTTGGTGTAAGTACAGTTTCAATGTCAAAAATAGTTCCATTTCCAACAATTCAGTCCAGCATAAGCACGCAGTTTAAATGTAAGTACACAATTTAATTGTTAAAAATATTTCGATTTCAAGCTACCCACTTTAGTCAAACAGTTTTAATTCAAACAATTCCGTTTAGCATAAGTATGCAGTTGGTTCTTTTTAACCCATAGATAGGGCTCTATCAGGTGCTACCATTCCAGACCAGAGTGAACCTGGGAGCAATGGCAATGAAGAGGTGCTCTGCATTCCCCCAAAGCTCCGACATCACTGGAACCTCACCATCAGATTGTTTAGTATCATATCAAGGAAACTCATTGGAGTGGATCTTATCCTTCTGCAGAGGTGCAGTCGGTGTATTCTACAGCCCCAGCCGACTGGGCAAGACTTTGGACTGACAGGACTGCTCCACATAACTTGTTACTGAAGCCTAAGATACAGATCATGCAACTGCATAACCTCGTAACTCGAAAAATCTGCAATGGTACAATATTTACCATTAAAAGTAAAATATCTTACGTCCTGGAAGTGACAAGTCAAGAAAATTTCTTTATCCCCAGAATGAATCTGAGACCAGCTGATTAGCTATTTGAATCTGAAAGCCTCCGGTTTCCTGACTCAGGTTTTTTATGACCATCAACAATTCTCAATTCTCAAGTTATTGAACTGAATCTGGAGGATCTTTCCTTTTCCTATAGTTAGTTTTATGTTGGTATATCCAGATTTTGAAACTTTCATAGTCTCTTCATCCTGGCAACAAAAAGTAAAACCATGATTATTGTTAATCCTGAAGATTTGAACTAAGCAAGTGAACAACAAGTCTTTCTACTTCTAACAGCAATTAAAATACCCAGTAATCCTGTTTGTGAGGTGAGTTAACTTTCTACATTACCGATTTGGATTTATTTATTTATTTATGCACACAACCACAAGCAATGCCGGGTAATCAATAATAAATGATAAAGTAAAACAACTGTTTCATGTAACCCTAACTAAATATTCCCATGTAAAAAGCTAATTATTATTTCAGAGAATAAATGTATTTCGATGTGAATAGACCTCCCACTTAATTTAATGATATATTTTTAAATACGAAGCTTTACACGTAAAAATAAATGGTCATACAGTTTTTAATGCTACTAATATCCAAATATATGCCTTACTTTGGACTTATAACATTAGAAGATAAAACGAATTACGTTGAAAGGTTTTTAGTTTTATTTTCTAACTCAATTTTTCTTTTAATGTTTCAATGTAACAAATTTAGGCGGTAATTATTTTGTTTTCCAAATTGGTTATTTAGTAAAGTTTAGTTAAAATCTCATTCCACCCTGGCCATGTTGAAATCTCATTCCACCTTGGCCATAAAATCTCATTCCACCCTGACCATGTTGAAATCTCATTCCACCTTGGCCATAAAATCTCATTCCACCCTGACCATGTTGAAATCTCATTCCACCTTGGCCATGTTTTTAGGTTAATTCTACTGGCAAAACATGTAAAAAGTTACATGAGAAGATTCCTGATCATGAAAACATTGTAAGTTGCGAAATGTGGAATGTGGAATGATGAAACATGGAAAAGAATATACGATCATAATAATCGGTCTCGCAGATGTTCTTTCAGAATAAGAAATGCCCAACATCTGTATGGAAAAAATTTTCGCTGAATTCTTAATGCTACTTTGTTCTTAGAGAAGTGAAACTTATCATTTTAAGGAAAAATAATAGTTGGTAATTTATTTGATATTTTAGAGTTGATTAAACATTACGACCCAATTCAGCTAAGGAAAATTGATTTTTAATGGTTAATCAACTCTAAAATGGACAAATATCGGTCCATTTCAGTGTGTCATCATAATATTCATTTGGATTAAAGTTCTTGTGCAATTGACTTTAAAACCCAAAATTCTGCAAATTAGCAATGCAACACGAAACCTAATAGAATTAAGGTAATTAAGGGTGAAATGAGATGAGATTTTGGCTTAAGCTTAACGCTACAAACATTGGCATGAACGCAACAATTAAAGCACCAAACAAAAGACAAGGGAAAAAAAGAGAGAATGAAGAGAGAGAAATGTCAAATTCCGCCGAGAAGATTTGACGGTTTGCTGGATGCAATATTTGGTATCTTCTGAAGTTACACTGCTCTTCGACAGCCCTGCCCCTAAGACCAAATGTGGGTTTGAATGTTAAGTACTTTTCTATTTTAATTACATTTAGTTTATTTCTAACTTTCTCTTTTACTCCATGGCATTGATTCTTTATTTATTTTTGCTTTCTTTCTTTCGAAAAACTTTCGGGAATTGATTTAGCAGGTTGTTCAATATGACGCCTTTATTTTTGATACAATACAAAAACGGATCAATTTCATATCGTTCAACATGATTAATTCTTATTCCTATAAGTCTGATTCTTTGTTCCTCATTAAGTTCAGATGAATCGATTTTCTGTCCAACTGCTCTTAAATAATTTTATATTGTTCTAATCGATAAATACATTGATGTCTGTTGTGAACTCTTTAACTGAAATGTCTTGACCATTTCTCCCAACAACCTTCAAATAATTGATTAAACCTTTTGGTGGATCATTCTCCTGCTTTTCTAAATTTAACAATCCACTTGAAAATTTTTCTTTATTATTCGTTCACTAAGTTATATTTTGACCCAGCTTGATCGGAAAATCCATGAACTCTAAGGTTTGCTTTGTTTGTCGAAAAGCATTGTAAAAATGAGATGATCTGCAAGACTAGATTGATAACTTCAGCTTCATAGCGAAAAATTTTCTTATCATCATTTTCTTATCAAAAATTTTCTTATCATCAAAACGCCTGGACTAACTACTGCTATGGCTATAAGACTTGTTGCATTTAACATTTAGACATTGACAAGTATCATAGAAATACAATTGAAAGCTTCTTCATGTGAAAACAATTCTCAATAGCAAATTATTGTACCAGTTATTTTAATAACAAAGTAACTTACGCGTTTATATCAAAGGAATCTGGAATTGAAAGTATATCTTCTTAAACAAAAGAAAGGAGTCTTGTTTATGACAAGCAAGAGATATTTATTCGCAGATATTTTATCCATTAGTAAAGTAGTTCGGCAGAATACATTTCAAGTAAAAAGTAGATTGCAGCAAAAGATACTTACGGAAATATTCATTTATTATTATATTACTATTATATTTTTTTGTTTGGAGGACCTGCCAGGATCGAAAGAGGATAGGTACGGATAGAGTGAAAAGATAATAAGGGAAATCTGTGCTGTTAGCGCGACTTAATGATGATGATGATGATGATGATTGCATATTTTTATACAAATTATATTTCATGTATATATATATATATATATATGTGTGTGTGTGTGTGTGTGTGTGTGTATTGAGAGAGAGAAAGAGTGTAAATCATACAAAAGTGGAGTGGTATGAAAATTTATACCATCTCTCTTCTTTCTCTTTTCCCATATTCTGTCACTTTCTTTTTATCTGTATATATATATATATATATATATATATATATATATATCATCCGTTATTTTTTCTCTTGTCTACATTTCCTTTCTATCTTAGTCCATGCCAAGTCTATGCCCCTGGGGCGATCTCTATTTCCGTTGTATTGTGCTCTTTCTATCCTCATCACCGGATTGCTTTCATCTTTTGCTTCTGAACGGAACAGGAAATTCCTAACTAATCATTTTGTCAATGGAATTTTTTGGATAAAAACACGAAAAGTGAAATTCATAAAAGAGAATCCGCTTCAAAATGCAGACAATAATGATAATAGTGATTTTTGTGATAGTAATGCTATAAAATAATTTATCATTTATCATTATAATGATTTTGCAGACCATTGGAGAGTTTGTATTACTCTGTAACTTGATAATATCTTAATAGTTCTTCAAATACTTCTACACCTAATAATATCATTCTGGATTAGCAAATAAAAAGTCGACAAGGGAATCTAAAGAGACTTATAGTTATGGTCTATTCGATCATAACCTGTTCTAGAGTGAGTTCAGATACAGTCAAATCTAGTTGAAATATTTGCAAATTACGTTTGGGTTAAGATGGTAAAATATTGAATAAACCACTGAAACACAACTGATGAAAAACAATCATAACAATAACAATAACAATATGGTGTTTATTAATAGTTCTTCATTAAAGAAACCAAAGTGTAAAACTAATCAAAGCAATTTTTCCTATTTCACACGGTTTACGTATCACGTATTCGGGTCATCGGCCTTATGAGTTCGCTAATGTCACCAATGGTCTGGGAGACCGGGGTTCAATCCCAGGTCGCGTCATACCAAAGACTAAAAAATGATACTTAATGCCGCCTTGCTTAGCACTCCGCATTATAAAGTACGTATCACGGGTAAAGTGGATCAATCCAGCTAAAAGAGTTGCACCCTCCCCAATAACTCAGTGTAGTAGCTATTGAAAAGGGAGCATTCTGGTCAGCCTCGACTTTGGTCGCCAACTTTACTTTTTACGTATGACGATCTCAACTACGCATGAGTAGTGAAACAGTTTTTAGATTTATGGTCAAAAGCTAAAATTGATATGTGCATTCGAAAATCTCCCGACACAGAAGACAATATAGAAGGCCTGCAAATGTCTCCAGATAAATTCTCGCAAGTTGAATCTTCACAGAATATAAAGATTAAATTTACAATTATACTCGAAAGCAACAAGATTCTCTCTATCTATCTATCTATATATATATATATATAAAGGGGCAAAAAAATGCGTCATATCACTTCAGAAAATTATGCAAATATATATGACTATGTGCGCGCGTGCGCGCGCGTTTGTGTGTATGTGTGCGTTTTTAATGAAAATTTTGTTCAAGTGCTTGAATTATTCCCTATTACGATCACCATTAATCATCAATGTAAAAATAACGTTGCTGTTGATCCCCATGAAGACAATGCTGTTATTTAATCACTAGACGGTTTTATAGAGATGTTGATTCGTTGCTAAAAAAAAAGCTTACGATGAAAATAAGTTGTGAACATTCATTTTACCTTCATAAGCGAAGTTTACAAACTGATAAATATTTACGAATCTCATATGATGCTAAAAAATTAATTAAAAAGTAATTTATTTTAACAAACTGATTGAACTTCGACATTTACTTTGATGATTTTTGGTTGATTTTCACCTGGAATCAAACACGAACAATAGATGATTTTTACCAAGTATTTTTGTGGAGTTTCACCACAAGACGGAAAAGAAAATATTCAATCTTAATGCACTTATTCAAATATATCTTTTAAATACATTCTAGCTAAATACATAAAAACCTTCTGTTCAAATTGATTTGCTTTAAAATGCCAACATAGTTATTTTAGCCTATTTATCATATACATATATATATATATATATATCATCATCATCATGTCGCACCATCAGTACGGATATTTCTGACCCTCTCTCGCCACCCCTCCCTATTGTCCATTGGCAGGTCTTCCGGCCTACATCCAGTATCTGCACAGAGCTACTATATGTATGTTCGAGCTGGACGTCCTGCCTTTGCTCGTCCCTGTGAAGGGGTCCACAGGAGTACATCACTTACGAGCTCGTCCCTACTTCTCCAGCAGTGTCCCGCATGTCTGGTTCATCTAATTTTGATAGTTTTCGTGACGGGTGGTAGGTGGCCGTACAGTTGCTGTTTTGTGGGTGGCTGTCTCCAAGACTTGTTCAATATTGCCCGAAACATTCTTGTGCAATTGCCGTCAAGCTTTTTCTCCATCCGTTTAGTTAACGTCCACTTGGTACATCCATATAGTAGTATCGACACGATCGCTGCTTGAAAGAAACTGCGTTTCATTTTATCGGTCAGGTCTGACTTCCATACGACCGATAGCCTATCGATAGCAGTCCATCCCTTTGCTAGTCGTATGTCGTTATCTGTCTCAGTTGATGAGACACTGCTCCCTAGGTAGGTGAACTTGTCAACTAGTTTCAGAGCACAACCGTTTAGTGTGGAGATATCGCCTGTTTGATTGAAGCACATATATTCCGTCTTGTGTGCGTTGACATGGAGGCCGATGCCTGCAGCGGCTCGTTCCAGACTATGTAGTAGGGTTTCGGCTTGTGCGGGTGCATTTGCCAGAAGTACTATATCATCGGTATAGTCAGCGTTGGTAATTGTTTTAGCGGGGTACCTTCTCCTTATTTCTTTTGTTAGCTTGAAACTGTTTTCTTTGATTTTATCAACAGATATTCTAAGCACGTGATCCAGACATATGATAAAGAAGTATGGGGCTAATGTGTCTCCTTGCAGTACACCTGCTACAATATTGAAGTAGTCTGTGTCTCCATCCGGAGAACGGACTTTTACTTTGGTATTTCTATAGAGCAGCATTATGGCTACGACTGTTTCTTCTGGTAGGCCGTATGCGAGAAGGATTTGCTCCATCTTTCCTCTGTGAATGGAGTCAAAGGCCTTAGTAAAGTCGACAAATAATATTGTTGCCTCTATGTTTTTGCGCGTACACCTTCAAGAATTCAACGGATAGTCAAAATTTGTGATGTCATGGATCTATTTCCCCGGAAGCCATTTTTGTTCTTCCTAAGTATGTTGTCAATTTTGGGTTCTATGCGGTTGCATAGTAGGGCATTGTATATCTTGGCCACTATGTAGTTCTTGGCTAACCAGAGGTCGTCCATTTTAGGCAAGGGGAGGATGTATCCCTTCATCCATCTGTCTATAGGATTTTGATTATATACGGCATTACAGTGTCTGAGCAGAATGTCATCGAATTTTCTGGTCTTCCACACTTCTGGGGCTATTTCATCGAAGTAGAATATATATATATGAATGTTTGATTAAATAATAAAGAACTATTTTGTCTAGATAATTTTATTAAGATCCTTTCAAGTTTCCTGATAAGTGTTTTGGTTTCAGGTTGGAATTGGTAGATGAATTTACCAAAATTGTCCCGAGCGCTTTTGGATCTTTCATAGGCCATCATCAGGGGTTGCGTGCATGTGTAAAGAGTGTTTTGAAAGAGTTTTGAAAGTTTTGGGGGTTTTATATCGTAACAAAACTACGCAAACGCAGAGTTGGATAAAACTGAGTTGCCGACGAATTTAAAAAACAGAACGCTATCAATGGAAATAGAATATTATCAAGAAATACGGAACGTCAAAAAATGTAAAGGCATTTCAAAACTTTGTCGCTATTTTCAAAATTAATTGTATTGATTTTGGGGGGATTTTTTGTTTTTATATGAAGGGCTTCTAGTATTTGTAGTCGTAGCTTATCAATTTTGTGTGCTATTATTGTGGTGTTTTCCACAAGAATCTTTCGAAACTTTGATTTGGGAATAGAATGGGTTTTAAGATGAAAAGCTATAGAGCTAGAATCATTAAGGTGCATTGTAAACCGCCTAGAAAGAGTTGTAGAGGTAAGACCAACATATGCATTATTTTCTTTGGAGACACAATCCCCCAAGGAACATTTGAACATATATACGATGTTTGTCTCATTAAGAAGTTCAGTAGAGGGGGGAGTATTATTAGAAATAATTAGGTTGGAGGTTTTAAATTTGTTGTAGTAAATGATAAGTCTTACTTATTTGGTAGGATCTGTAGGGAGAACATTTTTTGGATAAGGTTTTTTTTATATATTTTCATCTATCTTATAATTACTACGAAATTGTTTTTTATAGAATAGGTTATTGATTGTTTATGGTTGAGGATGTTTCTATGTTATGTTATTCAGGTTTATTAATGCATTGCTTGATTTCGGTAACAACAATGTAGTTGGGAAACCCATTATTGATAAGGGTTTGTTTTATATTTTCGAGTTCGTAAAGGAAGATTGTTCGAGAGGAGGATAGTAGCTTAGCTCTGGAAATAAGTGCTTTTTTATAATTGTTCTTTTATAGTGGAAGGGGCATTCACTTTGGAAATTGAAGATGCAGGGATTAATGTATGAAGGGTTTTTTTATATGTGGAGGTGATCAATTGGTCAATATTGCTTGTGTCTATTAGTACACCAAGGTTTTTAATACAATCAATAAAACTAAAATTTACTAAAGGTATGATGAGGACATACTCCTTCTCACTGATGAAATTAACTCAATAAAAGAGACCTTTCAAAATAATTCCGTCCTCAATTTCACTCAAGAAATCAATATCAATAAAAAATTCCATTTCTTGGTGTATTTATGCTTAAAAGAAAGACTGCTGCCTAACTACATATCATCATAATCATATCGCGCTGGTAGCATGGATATCCCTGACCCTCTCTCGCCACTCCTCCCTATCGTTCATCGCCCTAGGTATGTCTTCAGGACAACATCCCGTATCCTCACATAGCTGCTGAATGTATGTTCGTGCTGGTCGTCCTGCTTTTGCACGGCCATGTGTGGGGGTCCATAAGAGTACATCTCTTATGAGTTCGTCCCTGCTTCTCCAGCAGTGTCCTGCATGTCTGGTTCGTCTAACTTGAATAGTTTTCGTGATAGGGGGCAGGTGGCCGTACAGTTGGTGTCTTGTGGGGTGTTGCCGCCAGGACTTGTTTAAGATTGCACGTAGCATTCTTGTGTAATTGCCATCTAGCTTCTTCTCCAGCCGTTTTGTTAGCGTCCATGTAGTGCAGCCGTATAGCAGTATCGATGTGACCGCTGCCTGGAAGAAACTGCGTTTCATTTTATCGGTTAGGTCTGATTTCCATATAATCGATAACCGATTGATAGTTGTCCATGCTTTCGCTAACCTCGTTTCGATGTCCTTTTCGGTTGATTCGACGCTGCTTCCTAGGTAAGTGAATTTGTCTACTAGTTTAAGAGGGGTTCCTTCTAGAGTGGAGATGTCCCCCGTTTGATTATAGCACATATATTCCGTTTTGTGTGCATTAACATAGAGGCCTATGCTTGCTGCTGCTCGTTCCAAACTATGCAGTAGTGTTTCGGCTTGGTCAGGTGTATTTGCCAGTATCGCTATGTCATCGGCGTAGTCGGCGTCGGTAATTGTTGTTGCGGGGTACCTTCTGCTTCTTTTCTTCGTCAGTTCGAAGCCATTCTCTTTGATTTTGTCAATCGATGTTCTAAATACGTAGTCTAGACAAATGATAAAGAGGTACGGTGCCAGCGTGTCCCCTTGTAGTACTCCTGCTACAATGTCGAAGTATTCTGTGTCTCCATCTGGTGATCGTACTTTTACTTTAGTGTTTCTATAGAGAATCGTTATTGCCGCTACGGTTTCTTTAGGTATGCCGTACGTTAGTAGGATTTGTTCCATCTTTCCTCTGTGAATGGAATCGAAAGCCTTGGTAAAGACAACAAATATTAATGTCGCTTGTAGGTTCTTTGCCCGTACACCTTCAAGGATTCTACGGATGGTTAATATTTGTGAGGTCGTGGATCTATTTCTTCGGAAGCCATTTTGGCTTTTTCTAAGTATGTTGTCGATTTTGGGTTCTATGCGGTTTCGTATTAGGGCATTGTACATTTTGGCTGCTATGGATGTAAGCGTTATGCCTCGGTAGTTTTTGGCTAATCCGAGGTCCCCCTTTTTAGGGAAGGGGAGTATGCATCCCTTCATCCATCTGTCTATCGGATTTTGATTGTATACTGCGTTGCAGTGTCGGAGCAGTATGTCGTCGAATTGTCTGGTCTTCCATACTTCTGGGGGAATTTCGTCCAGCCCTGCAGCTTTCCTATTTTTAATTTTTCTGAGAACCGAGTCGAGTTCTTCTTGTGTGAACGGTCCTAGTTTAATGTCTAATTGTTTGCTAATTATTCTGGTGATTGGTTCATGTGTTATTTTCGGTCGGTTTCCTAGTAAGTTTTCGAAGTGCTGTTTCCACAGTTTTATTCTTTCTTGTTGGTTTGCTGCTTTCAGTTTTGCTTTGGCTGTGTTCTTTCTTCTGCTCACTTCGTTTATTGTTTGCCAGGCTATTCTAGATTGTCTATCTTCCACCGAGTCTCTAATCTTATCTATCTGATTTTGAATGTATTCTGTCTTTTCCTTTATATATATGCCTGCTAATTGATATTGTGCCGTTTTTAGTTTTAAGGCATTTGTGTTTGTTGGGTTTTTTCGATAGTTTTTGGAGGCTGTTTTCACTAGTACACGTTTTTCTCTCACCGCTAAAGTTTCCCATGGGACTTTATATTTAGTTTTGAGTTTTCTTTGAATGCATTTCGCTGCTGCCTCGAGGTGTGCATTGACGAAATTTTCATATTCGTCGTTTGGTGTGCTTTTTTCCGTCTTTTCTTGTAGTGTTTCGAATCTGTTTCTTAATTCTAATACGTATTTATCTCTTATATCTCTGTTGTTCAATAGGGCCCAGTCATAGTGTTTGGTGTTCGCTGTTCGTTTGGCGTTTTTTCGTAGGCTTAACCGTATTTTCACCGTGACTATTCGGTGATCGGTGGACACACCCTCAAAAGAGGAGTATGCCTCGCAATTCATTGCACTATTTTTGCATTTCTTGTTTATAAGGACGTAGTCTATCTGAGCTTTAATATTGTTTGCGTACGTGTATGTCCATAGTTTGCCCTCCCTTTTTTGGTAGTTTGTATTGAGGCATGCTAAACTATTTTCTATCATGAAATCTGTTAGATGTTGCCCATTCCTATTTGACGTGTTGTGGAGGCTGTATTTGTTGTTTCTGTTTTTCCCGATTTGGGCATTCATGTCTCCGCCAATGACTAACATGTTGTGTTTCGGGATGCTACGCACTAATGAGGATAACTCATCGTAGAAGGTGACGAGTTCAGTTTCTTCACTAACATTGGTGGGGCTGTAGCAGGAGATGATTGTTGCTCTGGGGTTGCCGTTAAAAGTAGCTTCCATCATTCTAGGTTGTATTTTCTCAACGCTATTTAGCGTTTTAAATGCTCTAGGTCCTATAAGTAATCCTACCCCTCCTACTGCAGCGTTGACAGAGTTTTTCCATGCGGAAACAGTGACGAGCGACCACCCATTGCCAGTTTCGTGATATTTGACATCTTCGGTGTGCGTGTATCTGTGTTCTTGTATGCATATTATGTCAATCTTATGTTCTTCGGCCGATGCGATTAGCTCTGGTAGTTGTCCTATTCTATTTAAGGTTCTTACGTTAAATGTGGCTATTTGTAGTGTTTGCTTGCATTTTAGTAGTTTTGATTGTTTGAGCTCTGTAGCTGATTTTTCGAAGACTGAGGCCAGGGCTCCAACCTCAGCAGGACGCGCCCCCTTTTTTACCCACACGAAGAGCGATGCGGTTTGTGTATGTGGTTTGAGTGTGGGTCATGGTTATCTTTCGATGGCCGTTTTATTCTCTTCTATAGAAGCCACTCTTATAGAGGAGCAGCAGTAGTTCCCCGATCGAACTAACGATCCTGAGCGTTAAGTCGTCAAACTCACGTCCAGGACCCGTTTAGGTATTGAGTTTGGTCATCCATGGGTTTATTCAAATACCTTTACGTACATCATGCTGCTTCCCATGTGTACGTAAAAAAAAAAGTGGGGGGGTAATTTTGATTTACTTAAAGTCCGAGATAAAGGTACTTTCGTCAGACTTTCACTGGTACTGAAATTTTTTTTTTTTTTTTTTTTTGCGGTATTGGGACATTTTCCTAGGCTTTTTAGCTTTTTCCTCTTTTTTTTTTCTATACTACCGTTGGAAACTTACTAGGCTTCAGGAATAATAGAGCTTTTACAAGTGTCTTTTTTTTTGGTGTTTTAGGCTTTTACTTTTTCTTCTAAACTACTGTTAGGGCTTTCTTTAAGAATTTTTAAATTATATTATAGAAGAGATTCAAAAACATTTTGCCGTGTTCGCTGACATTTGGACAGAGTCTTAAAATCAATTTGGGTTTATAGTAGAGTAAGCGTGTCTTTACATTTAAAACGCATAGTTTAAGCATTATTTTACAAACAAAAATACAGCATAACATTTTGTAAAATTCAGCATTTTAAATTAATAGGACTTAAAGACATACTGACCAATATTGATACATTTCTTCCTCTGTTGGCTCGTGAGTTCAAATGCTTCTTCTTCCTTTTAACGTTTATTTACTACTGAATTTTAGGTAGTTTTGGAGACGGTCTACTGTTCTACTCGGGTGGGGGAATATTAATTTCATCATTTTTTTTCTTTTCTTTTTCCTATATATATGGAGGGAATTGAAAACAAAGTAACATTTTAACGTTGACTTTCCTTCGTAATAAATTCATCAGTTTTGTATTATTTTGTATTTCAATTTTTCTTCATACTGTCGGATTTCTTTCCATTATTTACTTCCATATACAAGGAGACACGCTAGCCCCATACCTCTCTATCATCTGTCTAGACAACGTGCTTAGAACTTCGATCGACAAAATCGGAGAAAATGGCTTCGAACTGACAAAGAAAATAAGTAGAAGGTACCCCGCATTTACCGACGCCGACTACATCGATGACATAGCGTTACTGGCGAATACGCCTAACCAAGCCGAGACACTACTGCATAGTTTGGAACGAGCCGCCGCAGGCATTGGCCTCCATGTCAATGCACACAAAACTGAATATATGTGTTACAACCAAACAGGCGACATTACCACACTAGACGGAGCCTCTCTGAAACTCGTAGACAAATTCACCTACCTAGGAAGTAGCGTCTCATCAACCGAAAAAGACATCGACACACGACTAACGAAAGCATGGACAGCTATTGATAAGCTCTCGATCATATAGAAATCAGACCTGAGCGATAAAATGAAACGCAGTTTTTTCCAGGCAGCGGTCGTATCGATACTGCTATGTGGTTGCACTACTTGGACGCTAACTAAACGGCAGAAGAAGAAACTAGACGGCAATTACACAAGAATGTTGAGAGCAATATTGAACAAGTCCTGGCGACAACACCCCACAAGACACCAACTATACGGCCACCTGCCTCCCATCACGAAAACTATACAAGTTAGACGAACCAGACACGCAGGACACTGCTGGAGAAGCAAGGACGAACTCATCAGTGATGTACTCCTATGGACCCTCGCATATGGTTAAGCAGGACGACCAGCTCGAACATACATACAGCAGCTATGTGAGGATACGGGATGTAACCCTGAAGACCTGCCAAAAGCGATGAATGATAGGGGAAAGTGGCGAGAGAGGGTCAGGGATATCCGTGCTGGCGGCACGACATGATGATGATGATGATGATATATATATATACATGTATATATTCGGAATACGAAAAGTCGCATTCACGAAACTAACATTGACAAAAATCAACTATATTTTTACTAACTTCTCATATTTTTAAAATCAATTTATGAATTTTATTGTGCCGAGTTGGCAGCAGAGAGGTATGACCTTCTCTCCTTAAAAGTACCCAAGATATGACACAAAACAATCTGATGGCGAAGCTCCAGGACTGGATCTCCGAGAAATGTGGACTTCTACCTGCTAGGCTCCCATCTATGAGTCAAATAGAACTGTTTAATCATTTATCATACTTAAAACCAAATCACTCTGTGCAACCAAATGATTAATATTAAATTGAACTATTAAGTGTTCACCAGTGGTCTGGTCGAGTCATACCAAAGACTCGAAAAATGGTACTTGATGCCGCCTTACTTAGCACTCAGCATTATGAGGTTAGGATCAAAGGTAAAGTGGATCAATCCAGGGAAAGGAGTAGCGCCCTCCCCTACACCTTGGTATAGTTACTATCGAAAAGGGAGCCTTCAGCTCACCCTCAACTAAGTTCGCCAACTTTACTTACTTATTAGTGTTCGCTAGCAATACATTGAACTATGTGTAAATGAGTTCTAGCTCGTTTTAAAATTCGTTAGCACGATATATATAAATATGGTTTGAGATTAAATAACATACAAAGGTTGATATGCCATAAAACCCAACCAACCAACCCTCAATTCTCTTGTTATAAATTAAACGTATATTTCAATTCTAAATCAGAGTCTATTTGTTTTAATCGCAATTTTATATTTATGTACAGAATTTTTTTCTTTCAATTTTTTATTTATTTATTTTTATCTATTTATTTTTTTGTAAGTTTCGGGGGAGAAATAGGGAAAAAAAACAGGAAAGAGAAAGGAAAAAGAAAGGAAAAAAGGGGAAAAGAAAGGAAAGAGAAAGGAAAAAAATAACTACATACCAGATTGAACAAATAGCCGAATAACGACGTCATCGAGGCCGGAAAGCAAGAGCAAAGTGGCCTCCCGATTTTAAAAGAAAGATTCAGAAGTCATCAGAGGAGCCTAGCTCTGATTGGCTGTTGCAAAATTAAAAATGATTGAGCCATTTCTGTGGTCATTTGCCTTGTGTGGATGCGCAGTTTAGCTGACAGGATGAGAGTAAGATCAATGCCAACTGGGTCATTTGGGCGTGGGGGTCTGATGTTGCAAGACCCAAAAACCCCCGTGAAACCAAAGGAAACATCACTGATGACCCATCCCTATACATCAATGAATATGTATGATATAAGTTATACGCCTGTCTATGTAAAATACTGTCGGCTTTTTCGTAAAATGAAAAGGACGCAAGTACGAATTACACACGAGAAAAAACTGAAAGGAACGCAAACTTATCACATAAAAAGTTGAAAATAACAACAAGAGTTCTCATTTCTCATGTGGGGGTGTGCGTATATGCGTGGTTGTATTTATGAGGACAGATATGAATCAACTAGAAAATGTTATATATTGACCGTGCCGTCAATCAAGACATGCACCTGTGTAAATAAGTGGAAGAGCAGCGGAAGCAGGTGGATGTTAGACAATAATATAACCAGATGCCCAGACGGTTCGAGTCAGATGGAGACAGGATGCCGAAGTGAGAACCAGCTGGTAGACTGAGGGCTTTGTGGCCCTCATTGACCCACGGTTGAGCAACCTAAGCCAAGATGCAAAAGAAATGCTGCTATGGTCGAGGAAGAACTTGGGATCAATATAGCAGTCCGTCCTTGTCTCCACTCATTTCTCACACACAACAAACATCACCCTTTTGAAAATAAAGTGTGAGAGAGATATATTTTTATAAAGAAGTGTATTCGTTTGTTATTGAAGTCGTCATTACCGGTTAATGGTGTTTCCGCATGTAAGTGTATATTTGTATATGTACACGTATAGTTGTATTGTGGCTATACAACAAAAACAACAAGCACAGAAACTTAAATTAATTGAATAAATAAATAAATTGAAAGTAAAGGAACAACAAATTTACTTTACAATTCTAATTATTTATGATTTTTACTTATAACCAACACACAAAATATATCAGAACGAATTTGAAACACTGATTTCAATAAACTTTACTTTTCTATTGTGCTTTGTGTGTGTGCTTTGTGTGTGTGTGAGAGAGAGAGAGAGAGAGAGAGAGAGAGAGAGACGGAGTGACAAACACATAGAGAATGAGAGGAGAAAAAGGAAAACATGGGGAAGCAAATTTTTTACCACTAATTTGTTTTTGTGTTTTTCTTCATTTTTTTTTTGTTTTTGTTTTTGTTGTTGTTTGCACAAAGAATTTGCTATTTCAGTATTTTTATTAATGAAAAATCAATAGTTGAATTAATTTTTGATTAATTTGACAAAATGCTGCTCATAAGTGAACTTATTGAAATATCACAATAACAAAAGAAGATAAACTATATGTCTAAGGGAGAAGATGCTCCTATTAACAACTGTCTCAATCATAATTCACAGGAAAAAAGAAAGATCAAATTTAATTCATAGTAAGAGATTAGCATTAAGTCTGTCGATTTCGTTATTCTATCTTTATGATCAATCATACAAATAAAAAGTATATGTAACTACGAGTTTCTTCCAGACTGATGTTTGTGCAGGATATTTATTTTATTTTCTAGAAGACAAATATGGAGAAATACCGAAAATCTAATAAATGTCGAATTTTTACAACATAACTAATAATGAATCTTCCTCTGAATTCTATTTATAATATATACCGCATACCTTGTGTGCCGTCTAAGCCAGAAATTCAAATTCTTTGGGCTTTGTCCAAGACCCTTCTGCACGCAAAAATATTTCCTTTCTTCCCTACCTAGTTTTTATCTTCCATCCAAATTAAATAGGTGGTCACATAGCCGAAAACAGAAGTAGTTACTGTAATCATGTGATTTCTACCTGAAGATTTCTTATTAATCTTACGCTATCAAATTAATACGTTTAAACTTCTTTTTTTTTTTTTCTTTTTTTTTTTTCTTTTTTTGGTAGACAATAATTACTTTCTAGAATACAATTCTTTCGGAAGTTACAATGCCTTATCGAGAGAAAAGTGGAAGTTTTTACCTTGTTCAATTCCATTACACACTTCTCCAACTCATTTTTCGCTCCAATGAAATTTGTATTTTGGTCGGATCGGGTCTATTTGGCCGCTTCCCTAATTTCTACGAATTATCTCAAGTCATTTAAAAAAGCTACTCTCTCCTGAGCAATTCTTTAAGTATAGAGTCGATTTGGAATACTCTGTTTAATTTGTGGTTTGGTAGAGTTTTTATTAACCTACTCAAGTTCTTCCTCAAAAGATACTTTTTGAGCTGAAGGATATTTGATTCTCTTTCCTTCAGACTTATGGGCTCTTGTAAGTTTTTATTAGCCAGTTATTCGGGTATTTTGTTTTAGTTTGAGAATCTTGATAGTCTTTCAAGAAAGTTGTCACTCCTAGCGGCATCAGTTTTCAGGACTGTTACTTGTGGATCCTCTACGAGAAAATCGAGGCATCCTTCGGTCGGAATTATTTCTCGTTGTATTTCTTGTTTTCGTTGTTGGTTAATTCGAAACCACTTTGAAACTCCAGAATGCATGATTGGCAGAATGTTCACCTGTCTCAATATATAACTTCCGTCCATGATTTGGATTGTCTCTTATTCATTAATTTTTCTTTTTTAAGACGCAATTGACAACCAAAAACATGGAATTCTTTATGTACATATGAATCTGTCCAGATAAACTCTTGATCTATTTTTAGATCCATTACATGCAAATACTGTAAACGCAGGGAGTTTAAAATGTGTCACAGTAACAGCATTTGTAGTTGCCATTCTGGCTTTACTCATGACCCGTGCACAATTTGCTTGCTATTCAGCAACAATTTGGATGTATGAACATTGTCTATATTCATTAGTGAAGACATTCAAAAAATATACTGCTCAATTTTTTCGATCATATCAATGTATTCTGGAATAAAGTACATTGAAGTTTGAATTCTTTCGAGATCCTCCAAGTTATAGATCCAACTTAGAGGAAAAGGTTCATCTCATATAAAACCTCATTTTCTCATTTCCAGAAACACTTTTTCCAGTCCGGATGAATAGCGAAATAAATCTCCATGGGGAATCTATAAGCTCTTCTGCATGTAGGTGCGATTTTATCTATATGAGAGTATATAAGTATAGATGGAGCATATATGTACCTGTACATGAATTTGTGTGTATAATATGTGTATAATATTAAGCTAGAAAACTTGGGAGGTTATAGAAACTTTAAAACTCTAAAAGATAGGTAGTAAAATAGAAAGAAAATGATTTTTAAATAATAAAATATAAGAGAAAGAATGGGTCGATATCATTAAAAATGGAAATGACAGAATTTTTTAAACTGACATCTTCGGCATTAGTACGGTCAGAGGTCAGTAGACGAGAATATTATTTTTTTAATGTCTTCAAAGAGTTAGTTCATTCCTAAAGCAATTCGTCCCGGTCAATTCCAAAGGGCAATTGACAGTTGAACGCAGAGCGGGAGAGAAAGGGTCACAAGCACCTGGGTCCCCTCTCACTCCATCTGAATTGGGAAGATATTGTAATTTAAGTCTATTTCCATTGTCACACTGTCATGTTTACACTCGAGATTGCTATAAAGACTTCCCTGCTGTTGGATACAAAATTGTGAAACCGTAAATGTCCCTTCGTATACATCTCTCTTGCTTCATTAAACAGCTGGTTTCTCAGTTGAATCACTGTTGATAAGTCCATCATTAGGTAGATTTCTCGGATGAAGTTCGCTACCAACCGGAAATTCTTATATTTGCGAGCAAGGTACCTCATGCATGCGTGTGCAATATTCTTTGGGTACACTTTTTGTGTTTTCATTTTTTCTACTAGAGGAATGTCAGGAATTTTCTGGACTGACATCGAAGCAATGTAAAATCTTTTTTCACATTGCAGATGATTTCGATTCGGTACTTGCAGAATCAGCACAGAACTTCAAGTTGCTTGGTTCTGTAAAGACATGGTCATTCAAAGATGTGACCTCAAATATGACAAAGAAGTCAAATACGACTTTGAATCTTTATGATCTATAAACATAGTCTCTAATATTCAGGACTTTTTTCCTATTCAACCTTTAGATGACTCAATCGGACCTGAGCGAGGTGTTTTATTTATTCATTTATTTATTTGGAAGATGAGGTCGCACTCTGACGGGGGAAAAGCTTTTCTAGATGTACTTCATAGCAAGATATTCCCATTCAAGAATTGCAGAAATTGAATGCCATTTGAGATATGTTTCTTTCTACGGAATTTGTGCTCAGGAAATCGGTTTTTAACGCTTTTATCACTGAGACTGATGTGATATATGTAATATCTTTCACATAACCCTGTCATATTCCTAGAGTTTACTAGACGATCCTAAATGTGGATCCCTTTATTCTCCATTCTAGATTAGTCTTCTCTGTAAATCGCTCATACTAATCTTTTAAGTTTCAGAGCCCTCGCATAGTCATAGTCAATAAGGAGTCGGACATAACAGTTCAGCTGGTCCAGCATATCCTCTGCTATGCAGGTTGTTACCCAGTTGGGAAGTTTCTGCAATCATCTTTTTTATTTCACTCACAATCGTTTAAAACTATCAGACCTTGTACATGTAGCATTGCATTTTTGCAGACCGACAGGAAATTATTGAATTCCCTTAATTTGAAGGATTCCCTTGGTCCAGTCTTCTGCCAGTTGTTAAGTTTCTCCTCGAAATTCTCAATGAATTATAAAGAGGTGGCTAAAGTGTTTAAAGGCATCCAAAAGCTGAATGTGCGCTTTGTCATCACTTCCGAAGAATGTTCTCTCCAGCACAGAAGGCGCTTCACGGCCAAACAGAACATCTCATGTGCTCGGTTGCTACTGCTAGTTTCTACTAATGCCTTGAAGTAGGTGTTCCATTTTATGAATTTGAGTGGGGTTTCCGTAAATACAAACGGTTCTGACGCTGAAAGCTCAGTTATTGTCAAAGATTCCTTTAATACTCGAATAAGCGAATCTTCAGCTTCCTTTAACTTTGACTTACTTTCAACGTGAGGAGAGGCTGAAGTGTTTTGGGGAACTGAAGATGTTTTGCACGCTGCTGTGGTGTTTTAGATGTTGACTTGGAGGTGAGGAAATTCTTCAACCTCATGGTCTAATTTTCATTCTACTTTAGCAAACACATTGTATTTTGCTTCCATAGTCTCACGGACTTATTTCCTTTACACTATCAAATTAATACATTTGAAATTCTTTTTTTTTTTTTTCATATAGACAATCATTGCTTCCAAGACCACCATTGGCTTTATTTTTTTATATTCCAGCAAAAACTTAAAATTCGACTATAACATTTTAAAATTTGCCAGAAAATATATGAGTGTACATTCGGGATATCATTTTTAATGTTCATTGTCTTGTTACAATTAGATTTACGATTCAAAACCCACTATTTCATCTTTCAACGGATCTTTTTAAATAAATAGTAATGTTTGCTCATCATTATTATTCAGAAATGTGGTCGTTATAATATCATTATCTCAGTTGTTATCGTTACAACTTTTCTACAGTTATACTCATCTGTTTTCTTCAAGTGTCTGCTGTCGTCTTCATCGTCAGTAATTTCTTAAGGATTTAAAATCAAACCGCGTCCATTATGAAATCTCGTATCAACTAATTCTTCCGAGTTCATCTATCCTATAGATCTCAGTGGTCTCTTCCACTGAGCCTAAATAGACGACGTTTAATACACTGCTTGACCAGAACATTGGACTCATGGCCACAATGTAACTAGATCCCATAGGACAGTTTAGTGGTGGTATATTTGTGCCTTAAACCTAATTTCATTTTGCCTTTGTCAATTATACTGATTACATTCCACTGGGGTTGATAACTTCTCTTCTCCCTCCCCACATCATCAGCCACACATAATTCCATTATTTTATTGTGGATTACGACTTTCCATTGTTCCCTTAACCTTACCTATCACAAATAAATAGGGTAGAATATACACAGCTCTTGGTTTCTTTGTTTAATGGCAAATTAACCTTCGTGGGTTATTTAATGTCAAAACTATCCTTGTAGAACAGTAATAGTACTATTTAACCCAAAGCTGAGGGATAAGGGAGTTTATACTTTTACCAAGGGTATTAATCCGAAGGTAAATGCAATGTTGTTATCGTAATATACTTCATGACGTCACTGCATCGACCCTCCCCGTGACTGACTTGATAAATGAGTTAAGCGAGTCTAGTCAGTTACCGGTAACAGTTACTGTCTGTATTTCCGTAAATATATACTGCTGTAAAACTTTCATCTCTTTGTGTTATTCATTTCTGGCCCTTCAAGACCACAACACTGGCGACAAGGAAACTAAAAGACTTAAAAGAGCCAAAAGAGGGAAAGTGTGATTTTTTTTATCGAAGAAATAAAATATGTTGGCTAAATTAAAGACAAAGACGGTAGAAGACTGGACACAGAGCGACCTTGTGCGACTGAAAACGTGTCTTCACTTCAAAGTTTTCTTAGTCTTGCAAATTACTACAATGTGTTTGTGCCTAACATGCACAGTTTGCGAGATCCTCTTAATGAATTTTTAGTAAAAAAAAGGAAAATATTGGGTCTGGACGATTGAATGCCTGGAAGCATTCAAAAAATTAAAAGAAGTCTTTACATCGGATTTATTCTTTAAACATTATAATCCAGACCTCGAAATCATTGTGGCCAGTGATGCTTGTTCGTACGGTATTGGAGCCTGCTTATTACACAAAATGTGAGACGGATCACTAAAACCAATCACCCACGCATCAAGGACGCTGTTACCTGCAGAAAAAAAAAACTACTCTCAGATCGAGAAGGAAGCACTGGGAATTATTTTTGTAGTTACCAAATTCCATAGATTCATCCATGGAAGACATTTTATTTTGCAGATAGACCATAAAACACTATTTACGATCTATGGTTCAAAAAAGGGCTTACCAACTCATACTGAAAACAGGCTGCATTCTCCTTAATTATAATTTTGAAATGGAATTTCTTACATCTTCAAAAATTAGTCATGCCGACTGATTGTCGAGATTTATTCCAAAACATACCGAACTCATTGAAGACACAGTGATTGCTTCCCTACGAACAGAAGTAGAGGTAAAAAATACTTTATGCAACACTGTTAGAGAGCTTCCTATAACACTTGATGAGATTAAAGAAAAGGTGTTTGATGACTTTATAAAAGAAATAAAAAACAAAATAAATGATAAAGACCAACAAGTTTCGGACGCTTATTCAATCTGTAATGAAGTAGTTATGTACGGTGATTGAGTTGTTCTACCTGCAGCATTGTAGAAAAAACACTAAAAGAATTTCATGTCAGCCATTCCGGAATGTCGAAGATTAAAAGCCTCATATGAAGCTATAACTATTGAACAAATATGGACAGAGTAATCGAGAATACTGTAAAAGCCTGCAAAGGTTGTGCTTTGGCGTCAAAGGCCCCCCCATAAAACTCAACCCCTGGCCAAAAACCGACCGATCGTGGTGTAGGATCCACACCGATTTTGCTGGTCCACTAGATGGTTTCTACATACCTGATTGTAGTAGACAGCTTTTCAAAATGGCCGGAAATTTTTAGATGCAACCACGGAAGTAGTAACCATCTTTTTACACGAGTTATTCGCCCGCTTTATGGTCGTAGACTGCATTACCTCAGATAATGGAATTCAATTCATGTCCAAGGAATTCAAAGAATTCTGCCAAACGTTCTCAGTGAAACGTATCACGATCGCTCCGTTTCATACAAGAAGTAACGGTCAGGCGGAACGTTTCGTTGATACCTTTAAGAGATCTCTTAGGAAAGCGAGAGATACTCCTCCCGATAAAGCCATACAGCAATTTTGGCAGGTTTATAAAGTGACTCCTAATAAGAATGCTCCATCTGCCATGATGCCAGTAGAAGTAATGTTTGCAAGGAAGATCAAGCCAGTGTTTGACAAACTCTTACCAAACTAATCAAAATCTGGACATACAAACAAAGTGACTAGAAAACGATTCAAATTTGGTCAAAAAGTTTTCTTCTGCATCTTTCAAAGCAACAAGTCCTACTGGGAGGCAGGTACAGTGGAAACATAATATACATAATCAAGTGGCCCAGGTTCCCCCATAAAGGCACCTGAACCAGATAAGGAAGTGATATTCGAATATCGTCATGAACAACCCTCGAGAGGAAGACCCAATGGATGTCGTGTTCGAAACGTACGTCATATTACTGTATGGACCCTCCCCGACACTATGAATAGTGACTGACTTGATAAGCGAGTCAAGGGAGTCTAGTCAGTTACCGATAACCGTTACTGTTCCATTCATATGCCCTTGTACCATATCTAAGTAAAAGCTTAGTAAATTACATCCGGAAACCGTTACTGTCTGTATTTCCGTAAATATGTACTCCTGTAAACCTTACATCTCTTTGAGTTATTCATTTCTGGCCTTTCAAGGCCACAACAAATAGAGAAACTAAAGTTCGAATTTGCTTACGATGATGTCACAGTCCAACTCGTTAGCCACCACACCCCTGCGGACCCTCCCTGTCATTCACACATAGCTCTTGGTTATTTTCTTGACTGTGAGAAGCTTACTTCGAGAATGATGTCTCTGAAGAGTGAAAATGCTTTTGAATACTGTCTTGATTACTGTCTCGATTAACAGCTGATCTTCGGATTTTTCCCCTCAATCAGAAGCACATCGGAAAAGATGATATTAGATCTAAGACTCTATGATAACAAGAGAACAAAAGCCGAAACGTTGTGACCATAATAATAGTCCGAGTACATCAAGGAATAAAAAGTAATTATTTTATTTTAAAAAGGACGTCATGAAAATGATTTGTAAAGATCATTAGAATGTATTTATTAAACTAAAAAAATTTAACAAGCAACTGTATCTTACTTAATGCCACACATTTTAATGGTCGTCAATTTTTATTTTGTTGTATATTGACCTCCGACCCGGCCCGGCTGTCAAAATAGGAAATCCACCTGTGTAAATAACAGGTGCCTCCGGTCGAGGAATATCAGGATATTATGACCTTGAGGGTGTGTCCACCGATCACCGAATAGTCACGGCGAAAATACGGTTAAGCCTACGAAAAAACGCCAAACGAACAGCGACCACCAAACACTATGACTGGGCCCTATTGAACAACAAAGATATAAGAGATAAATACGTATTAGAATTAAGAAACAGATTCGAAACACTACAAGAAAAGATGGAAAAAAGTACACCAAACGACGAATATGAAAATTTTGTCAATGCACACCTCGAGGCAGCAGCAAAATACATTCCAACAAAAATTAAAACTAAATATAGAGTCCCATAGGAAACTTTAGCGGTGAGAGAAAAACGTGCACTAATGAAAACAGCCTCCAAAAACTATCGAAAAAACCCAACAAACACAAATGCCTTAAAACTAAAAACGGCACAATATCAA
Source organism: Sepioteuthis lessoniana (assembly GCA_963585895.1). Taxonomy (NCBI): domain Eukaryota; kingdom Metazoa; phylum Mollusca; class Cephalopoda; order Myopsida; family Loliginidae; genus Sepioteuthis; species Sepioteuthis lessoniana. Next base: position 122,893 of record OY757923.1, on the reverse strand, counting down.
TTAGCAGGCATATATATAAAGGAAAAGACAGAATACATTCAAAATCAGATAGATAAGATTAGAGACTCGGTGGAAGATAGACAATCTAGAATAGCCTGGCAAACAATAAACGAAGTGAGCAGAAGAAAGAACACAGCCAAAGCAAAACTGAAAGCAGCAAACCAACAAGAAAGAATAAAACTGTGGAAACAGCACTTCGAAAACTTACTAGGAAACCCACCGAAAATAACACATGAACCAATCACCAGAATAATTAGCAAACAATTAGACATTAAACTAGGACCGTTCACACAAGAAGAACTCGACTCGGTTCTCAGAAAAATTAAAAGGAAAGCTGCAGGGCTGGACGAAATTCCCCCGGAAGTATGGAAGACCAGACAATTCGACGACATACTGCTCCGCCACTGCAACGCAGTATACAATCAAAATCCGATAGATAGATGGATGAAGGGATGCATACTCCCCTTCCCTAAAAAGGGGGACCTCGGATTAGCCAAAAACTACCGAGGCATAACACTTACATCCATAGCAGCCAAAATCTACAATGCCCTACTACGAAACCGAATAGAACCCAAAATCGACAACATACTTAGAAAAAGCCAAAATGGCTTCCGAAGAAATAGATCCACGACCTCACAAATATTAACCATCCGCAGAATCCTTGAAGGTGTACGGGCAAAGAACCTACAAGCGACATTAATATTTGTCGACTTTACCAAGGCTTTCGATTCCATTCACAGAGGAAAGATGGCACAAATCCTACTAACGTACGGCATACCTAAAGAAACCGTAGCGGCAATAACGATTCTCTATAGAAACACTAAAGTAAAAGTACGATCACCGGATGGAGACACAGAATACTTTGAAATTGTAGCAGGAGTACTACAAGGGGACACGCTGGCCCTGTACCTCTTTATCATTTGTCTAGACTACTTACTTAGAACATCGATTGACAAAATCAAAGAGAATGGCTTCGAACTGACGAAGAAAAGAAGCAGAAGGTACCCCGCAACAACAATTACCGACGCCGACTACGCCGATGACATAGCGATACTGGCAAATACACCTGACCAAGCCGAAACACTTCTGCATAGTTTGGAACGAGCAGCAGCAAGCATAGGCCTCTATGTTAATGCACACAAAACGGAATATATGTGCTATAACCAAACGGGCGACATCTCCACTCTAGAAGGAACCCCTCTTAAACTAGTAGACAAATTCACGTACCTAGGAAGCAACGTCGAATCAACCGAAAAGGACATCGAAACGAGGTTAACGAAAGCATGGACAGCTATCAATAGGCTATCGATTATATGGAAATCAGACCTAACCGATAAAATGAAACGCAGTTTCTTCCAGGCAGCGGTCACATCGATACTGCTATATGGATGCACTACATGGACGCTAACAAAACGGCTGGAGAAGAAGCTAGATGGCAATTACACAAGAATGCTGCGTGCAATCCTGAACAAGTCCTGGCAGCAACACCCCACAAGACACCAACTGTACAGCCACCTGCCCCCTATCACGAAAACTATTCAAGTTAGACGAACCAGACATGCAGGACACTGCTGGAGAAGCAGAGATGAACTCATAAGAGATGTACTCTTATGGATCCCCACACATGGCCGCGCAAAAGCAGGACGACCAGCACGAACGTACATTCAGCAGCTATGTGAGGATACGGGATGTTGTCCTGAAGACCTACCAAGGGCGATGAACGATAGGGAGGAGTGGCGAGAGAGGGTCAGGGATGTCCGTACTACCAGCGCGATATGATGATGATGATGATAACCTTGACCGTGGACGAGTTGAATGAGTGTGAATGAGTGTGAAATTGTGACGCCCACAAGAAGAAGGTGGGTTTTGAACTATTATATAACTCAGTGCACAGGAAATTCAATCAGTTGGAGATCAGACCAGCTGGAGATAAGATGCAATAGAGAAAACCAGCACTCAGAGAGGCTGGGCCCCCAGGCTCCCGGTTGAGCATCCTAGGAGAACGGGAAAGAAACGCGGTTATGGCCAGTAGAGTGGAGTCAATATGTTGCAGTTCTGTTCGGTTTCCAACTCCCTCTCACACACAACCCTTTCAATAAAGTGAGAAGTATATTTTTCTAAGAACTGTGTCGCTCGTTATTATTGTGTCCTCGTTATGATTCCGCATGCATACAGATGTGATATGTATTATGCGGCTATACAACAATTTGTGTCCCTATGTAAAGAAAAAACTAACAAATAGCTTCTGCAACCATCGATTTTACACAATCAAATTCGCCTTAGTACAAGGGAAAAAATTTTCTAAATGAAATGATCCAAGTTAACTAAGAGATTTTCGATTTTTTCCTAGTAATATAGTTTTTTTCTTTATTAAATGAGATATTACAATGATTTTTCACAAGAAACTCACAACATGTTGATTTTAACAATTTTAATGACTTTTATCATTTTGTATGTACATAAAGATAATTTCTTTTGTGAACGTTGTCCATTGTGATAATTTGATATAATCTTCAATATGTTTTGGTCATTTCATTAATCAAAAGAAATATGCCACTTTCCTGTTTCCGTTAATGGATTGACCAAAATACAATCAAGATGTGTGTCTGGCAGGAAGAAATAAAATGTTGAGGTATGATTACTACATGTTTACAAAGCGAACATGAATATTGCATATATATATATATATATATATATATATATATATATATATATAAATTTAATTCCTTTTTCAACTTTTGATGTAAGGATCATTTGATTAATGAATTCTGACGAAGTTTATTTAGGTCGAATAAATTTTAGCGTTTGATAGATTTATTATTAAAAATAACTCGTCATTCTCACAATGTGTTAATGTTTGCATGCTTAAAATCTTGATATATTCTTTTCTGATGAAAATTTACCGACAATAATTAATATGTTTGGATATATGTATGTGTATGCGCTTAATTATATTTTCCTTTTAAGTTCTGTAGATATAAGACCCTACGTGCCATTCTCTTCAATAGCACTGCTTTGCCGACAATGTTAAACGCAAACTAAACATTCGATACCACAAAGAAGGAACAACAGAGACTGGTTATATCACAGAAAGCTATAGAAAAATCTATGCTATGATTATTGTTGCATCGACTGATCCGAAGCAAGTAACTCGAGAGCGAAACAGGACGTGATCACAGAGTGCCCAAAATAGAAGTTCGACCGGGCCACATGCATCAAAAGATTCACAGACTACAGGCGAACCCGTGCAGTTGCCGAATGGTATCCAAAAGACCGGAAACTACAACTTGGAAAACCTCCATGACAATAGGAAAACGAAATTTTTAAGCGATACGGACCAACATGGAAAAGAAGAGTGAGAGAAGAACAAAATACAAGTGCATTATGGGCAGCGATACGTCTGATAGCCTGGCCTATAAAAGAATAAAGGAAAATTTATACATATATATGCACATACATAAGTATATATATATATATATATATATTATAACAGTGTTGGTCGTCACTAAATCACTTTGTGGGTTTGTGTCGAACCAAGTGCAATATAATAATCTTGGATAAAGCTATTATATAATAATAATAATAATAATAATAATAATAATAATAATAATAATAAATAGATATATATTAGATATATATATTTAACTCATGGAATTTAGACTGCGACCCCTGGGTTTCATGGAGTTTTTTTTCAAAACAAAAATCATCAGGCAGTTAGCAAAATGAAATGAATCGATTCATTCATGAATTAAATGTATATATCTAATATATATATATTTATTATTATTATTATTATTATTATTATTATACATATATTATTTCTGTAGATTTTTTCCATGGTTTTAATTTTATGAATTCTTTTATGGATTTTTTTCTTATTTTCAAATTGTTGGAACTGCTGACCATACAAAGAATGTTGTAAGGAGCTAAAAAAGTCTAAAAGTGGTGGATCAGGAAAATGTCAGCTTTAGAAATAACTAAATCTGAAGAATACTAAGATAGAAACAGAAATTCATAGATAAAGAGCACGCACTTTCTCAATCATATTTACCCAACCCCTCCGCTCGGGCAGGATATGACACAAGGTCAATTTTTTAAGCGGAGTTTAACAGGTTTGAATTCAGAGTTTTCCTTCTCCTAGACTAGTTGCCTCACCAAGGCTGAAGAACCTAGTATGCCCTACTATTTACCCATAGCTGGAGGGAGAATAATTGGATTCATATTTTTCCCAAGAGTATTAGTGCGATGTGAAATGCAATCAGTCTCGTCCAGGATTTAAACTCGTTTCACGGTGTCCATTTCCTACGACGATAACCATTACACCACGGGCACCTCCTCAATGGGGATCATAGTCCGTTGATATAGAAGATCATAGAACATTGGAGAAATCTCTATAAAAGATTTTCTAAATCTGAAATAGAATTTTACGCAAACATTAGCTTCATTTTTCAACTTGGTATATGACAAACATACAACCCACATGTTCACTGTAATACGTGTAGCTCAAAGCTAACCAATGTAGCAAGATTTTTTATACGAAAGATCAATATGACTACTAATCTACACTTCAGTCGCGAACACTCTATCTCAATCACTTCGTTTTTTAAAAGATATGTTTATTTTTGTACACAACTTGTATGTATTGTTTGAAAACCAAATAAAAAACCGTCGACATTTGTTTTGCCTGTCAATATTCTATTATTTTCTACCAAGAAATCCCATCTAATATTGACTTCGTATTTCGGATTAAATAACATAGACTAAAGCAAAAGGCATGGGATCAATTTTATAAAACCACATGTTACGTGCACGTGTACATTAGATTATATATAGAAAGTCTTGTGACGTAATAATTATCGTCATTGTAAATGGACACAGTGACGCGAGTTCAATTCCTGGACGAGGTTGTTTGCCAAGCACTAATATCTTTTGAAAGGTATGAATCTAATTATTCTCCCTCCAGCTATGGGCAAATAGTAGGGCAGACTGAGTTCTTTGACCTTTGTATGTCGACCTGTCAAGAGAAGGAAAATTCTGAATTAAAACCTGTTGAACCCTGCTTAAAAAATTGACCTTAGGTCGCAATCTGCTCGTGTAGAAAGATTGATAAATACATACATTAGATTAGATTCCCTTGTTCATATTTTTCAACTCTAAGCCGTCAGTTTAAGAACCATCTATTTTTTAGCAATCAAACAGCAAAGATATAACGACAAACGAATAACATTCCCGACAAGAACGCTAAAACGATCATACAGAAATATCTCCTTCCATCATTTCTTTCTCTTCCACCTTGTCGACTAATAACATAACTGAATCTTCAAGAAAAACCCTATTCCTTTCTTCATGGACTTAATGCTTAGAACATTTGGTAAAAAAACAACACGCAAATCAGATTAATTTTCACTTATTTCTCAGTGATGAGCTCATCAAATGTGAAACGACTGAGATTTGCATCTAAAATATTAACCTTCCTTACTAATTTGCCAACTTATACAAACTTTCTTCTCAGTAATAATATATTTTTATAATAATTAAAATCTGAAACAATATTTTAACTCAATTTTATGTTTATACATATTACTCAGTGTGTTAGCCGAAGTAGTTCCGGGAAATGTCGTGAGTGCAGAATAAAAAAAGACCAACTGAATTAGAAAGGGTTTTCGTGAGAAACAAATTGATCGAACGAAGCTAAGCGCAACTCATATGATTCTGTGTTCTCTCTTACGACGAACTATCTATCGCCAATAGGAACACAAAAATTGTGACAGAACTAATAAAAAAAAACAGGTAGAAATTGATATTATATTCGATAAAATAATGGTGTCGATTGACCAACCAAACTTTGGAGAAAAAATGTTCACAAACCAAAACAAGTTAAACAAATAGCGAAACAACTCTGTAAATACAACGTCTAAAAATTCAAATTCATACCAAAAAAGTATTGTCATTCGACAACTTTAACCGTGGAAAGAAAAAAATCCAGTAAATAAAAAACTATGAACCCTTTGCCCACGACAGATACAACAACAAATTCAATTGTTGAATTTTGCTATGGCCTAGAAAGTGAAATAACTTTTTAGTGATGGTTCAGATGATACGAGAAAATTTTGAGTGACTGTAGAGACTTTTATAATATAATGTTAAGTACAGTAGAACACGAAGAAGTTCTGTAATTGTATCTTAACTCAAAAGATTTGTTACTTGTGTATGAAATAAACATAAAACATATTAGTCAAAACGTTTAGCGAAAACGATTATTCATTTAATACCTGATATCAATGTTTACATTTAACAGAAAATCTTAGAGACTACTTTGTCACATATTCAAATGTTGTTAATATGGAATGTGAAAGATTTCAGTTAAAAGAACCAATTTGAATTCATTCATTTTACTTGTTTTGAAATCATCCCGAGATACGAATATTTCTAAAATCAAAAAACAAAACCAAAAGGTAAATTGGCAATATATTCTTGATGAATATCAGATATTAATTACTTTGAAACATGTCACCACTGAAATAGAAGAAAGTGAAAGTCTAATAGCTATAAGTTTTACAAAGAAATATACAAAAAGTGAAACAACGAAACAAATACTTCCACGATCACGCAGTAATACGATGGTTTCATCGTATTACATTTTTTCCATTAAATATATGAATTCGCTGTAAGTGTGGGGCTCAGAAAGTGCTAAACCGGAGTGGTAATACCTGTTACGGTCCCATCTATTGGTCACATAGAACTATTCAACTATGTAACTGTGTGCAAAATTTGAAAAAGCAAAAACAGATAGTGCTTCCATTACTTTACAGCTTCATACTGGCTCTGATATAATTTGTTTATCAGAAAAAATAGTTCACCAGAATTTTTTTTAATCACGAAAAGTAAAAGGAGTATCCGAAATTAATCTAAAATCTATTGGGGAACAAGACTGTAATTTCCCAACAAGGAGGTCACTTTTATTATAAAAGGAAATAATTCAATTAATTTAGCGTGTCAAATACAATATTTCGTATTGTGAGACAAGTCCATTAACGTCATTCAGTTTTGTCCGTTTTAAGAATATTAATTCTTGCGAATAGAAAATGGATCAAGATTTTTGACAAAATCTTTTTTAAAGAATTAGGGCTATTCGGCAAAGTCATGGCTTCTTTATTCGTGAAAGTAGTTTTTCACTCTATGAGACCAGTCTCATTTTTGACAATTGAAAATGTAAATTCAGAATTAGACGAGTTCATTTTGGGTTGCGCCAAGAGTAATTGTTAGAAAAACTAACAATAAAATGTACCGGTGTACAGATTTTTTCGGGGAGGATAAAAAGCCAGATACATATATGTTACCAATGGCAGAAGAGGTATTTAGTAAGTTAAATAGTGAGCAAAAATTTTGATAAGTTGAAGGCAAAGAAAAAGACAAACACTTATTGACAATAAATACTCATCGAAGATTGTACTAATTCAATTGTCTGTGACTGGTTAATAATGTCGTTCCAGCAATATTTCAACAAATCATGAATACTATGTAAACTGAACTGAATTTCGCGAGAGCTTATTATGATGACGTTAAAATAAGGGGTGGAACTGCAAAAAAACATTATGTGCACCAAAAATTAGTATCTTAAAAAATACAGGAGTTTCAAGTAACTTAAAAATAGTAAAATGTAAATTATAAAAAAACTTAGGTCAAATTAAAAGTAAGAGGAACCCACCAATCTTGAAAAGATTGGCCTGCAATGTTTTCAAGGTCGAATAGCTGATTTTAAGGCAGTTCTTTTTAGGCTGAATCCAAAAATTATACTCATTTTTTCTTAATAGATCAATTTTTTAAGATACAAACTCTTACTTGAAATGTACAGAACAGTATTATAACTCTATTTTTTATTGGATTAAGCATATCAAGCTAAATCTAGGGTTCATATATTCACAGAAAGCTCACTTTATGCCATGGTGAAAAAGATACAAAAGAAGCTATTTATGGATGAAAGGTCTTTTTAGGAACTTCCTCCTTTGCTCAGCATCCCTTGCATTTCGTTTGCAACACCAGCAGTAGTCAGTGAGAAAGTTTACATCTCACCGGCCAAGGTAGCACTCCTCCATAATGCGAATATCTTGGTGAAAGCACTCACCCTACTCTTCACTCAAATCTCCACAGTTCTTAAAAAATAGTCCAAGTATGACCTCAGAAAGTGCTATTTGACAGACATTCGTGCCTCGAGTTAGCAGAAACTCTTCAGTCGCTCTTCAATTTCCTTCTCGTATTTCACACTCGTGTGGTTTCCCAGGATGTTTGTAACTACTGACTTTAGTGACTGCCAAGCGGACATTTCAGCTTTGCTCAATGCTTCATCAAACATTGGATCCTTCATGAGTTCTCTTATTTGAGGGTCGTCAAATATTCAAGCCTTGAGTTTCTCCGTGCTTTATCCGTGGTAACTTCTCCTGAAAGAAACCCGTTGCCTTCCCTGTCCATTTCCTTCACAAAGTTCTTCGTTACTCCTTACTTGATATGTTAGGATGGAAGCAGTATTTTGTTTGGCTCAACGAAAGGGTGAGACTGAACGTTATGCGACTCAGGTTTTAAACCTTGTCTTAACGGCTACTCTTGTCTGAAATAATCTTGGTCATCAGCCCGGCTGTCCCAGAGACCCAGAAGACAAAGATACTTTTTGTACCCACCTTGAAGCCCTACGACCAGTCCAACCATCTCAAGATCTCTACAGATCAACCATTTATGCTCCTGATAGTTAACAGCAGACATCAAATGATCCATGCTATTGTGAGTTTCTTTCATTTGTACTGAATGCCTTATTAAGATAGATGAAAAACTATTCCGATTAAGTGGAAGAACTACTTTGAGACTTCAGCTGGATGAGTCAATAAAAAGTCCTCATTCGGTAGCATCATACTCTACACTAGCAATGTTGTTCCAATAAACCAATGATGACTTATCCTGGAACGTGAAAAACTGTCTTAGTTCTCTCTCACGGTCTCAATGCCAGTAGAACGTTGTTCCTGGTGCCCACAGATCTTTCTCTTTAAGATGTGAACCCAGTAACCGAGCAGACTCCTTTGAAAGGTCCAGGTCTCGTGCCAAATCGTTGAGTTCTGTTTAAGTCAAGGGTTCTGGCTGGTCATCCTCTTCTGGCTTGTATGCGTCATGCCCAGCGACAACAGTCATGTCACTATGTTTAGAATCAGAGCTATATTCCATGTTACTATCTGACTCAGGAACAGGAAGGTCTGGGCCATGAAGGATTGGACTTATGGCAGAAGAAACATCGGGATATTGAACTTGGCGCTTGTTCTTGCGATTTATTCCTTTTAGGTTTATCATGCAGAAATTGCAGTCTGTAATGTGATCTTTTCCTTTCCTCCATACCATTGGAATGACAAATGGCATTCTCTTCCTTTATCATTCTTCCAAACCCTCAAGTTATCCACGCGTTTCATAACAAACGTTGGGGAACAACTGACTTATCCTGATCCCCTAGTTTAACTCCAAAGTAATCGTAATATGCCTTCTTCACAAAGTCAGTGATTTTTGCTTGACGATTGGTATGTAGGTAGTAGCGAGGAGGACGGTACACTGTAATTAGGTACACATACAACATTATATGCTATACTAACCCACCCACAATCAGCTGTGATAAGTAGAGCCCACAGGATTTTGAATAAGTGTTATCATTGTGTACACTTTGCCGTGAAGTATTCAAGCACATCTTAAAAACCAGACCTGACTAAACACAATGAATGATATTTTATAAATTTTTTATCTTGCTTATATTACTAGCCATTAATCATCGTTTTTGCGTATCCTTTTCTACTTGCAGTTATTTAGCTACAACTCAGTTCCAACCGACGCATGCACGACAAGCATTCCCTTGTTTTGATGAACCAGCCATGAAAGCCCAATTCCGAGTAATCCTCGTGAGAAAAGAACACATGCAATCACTATCAAATATGCCCAAAATCAGGGAAGATAAAAGGTTTGTTGTTATATGTTTATAAGCTAAACGTATTCAGTATTTTAGCTATGACAAAAGAATACGAGTATACTTATTACAATTGATTAAAAACGGTTGAAAGAAAATATATCATATTCCTAATTCAAGAACTGAATATATCAAATACAAACCAAAAGTTAGAATTTTAAAATTTTTCTTGTGTGAGTTCAGGATTATGATGAACCTTATTCAACCGGAGGTGATCTTTGGATATATCAGCTATCAGTCTTCTTATTTAACACTGAACCACGTTAAATACAGTTTTATAAGCAAAATTAAGACTTGAAAAAACAGATTTTGAAAACCACTGCAATCGTCTCAATGGTTATGAAATTGTCTGTCTCAATGGTCATTAAAAAATACACCTATAACATAAGAAATGTCATTTTCTCTCCACGTTACTCTCGGTTTTTTAATAATAATGATGTTCGTTTCAGAGAAGACGGCTATATTGCTGACGTATACAACACCTCGGCAAAGATGTCAACTTACCTATTGGCGTTCGTTGTATGTGACTTTGGCTACGTAGAGAACAAAACAAAGACTGGCGTAAAGGTAATCGATGAGGCACATCATATACACGTTTTTACCCGTCATAAACTTATAAATGATCCTTTTTATTACTCTTATAATTAGATAGAAAGTAAGTCCTGACGATTTTTTGTTGAGATTTATAACTGATTTATATTGAATGAGAAATAAACGATAGTCTCCAATTAATAGTTTCCATTAATGCAATGGGCAGATAATTATTTGGGTTACTAGACAAAATCTGTCTTTTTTAATCTGTTCATAATTGGTATATCGATTCCTACCAAAGAATATTATAAAGATCTGAAAAAGTGAATATCATCTACGCTGATTTTTATTGTAGATATCAATCAAAAAATCATTTAACTTGGTATTTATCTAGCTCGGAATGACTTTTTTAAAAGTTGATTGTTGCTTAGGTTTGTTGATTAGAAAACATTCTTCGTATCGTTTGTATTTGGAATTTTCAGGCGTTAATTGCACTGTAAGCGAGTTCGAACTACAGTCAGACTATTATGTTCACTTTCGAACTAGTACCCTTGGCAGATTAATGAACTCCCTTATCCCTCCCAGTGTAAAATAGTACCATTAATGTTCTTTTGCAAAGATAGCTTTGGTATTGAATAACCCATGAAGGTTGATATGCCATTAAACAAAAAAAAACCTAAAACTGATTTACTGGTTAGTTTGGTTTGAGTTATCTGTTTTAGAGCATTTCATCCTCTTATCGGTTATTTAATGCCGAAATTTGATTCATTTGTGAACAATTGTTTATAATCATAATTATTTATATTTTCGACATTCCTTTGAAATAATTTTGAAGTCTAACATTTTTTTAATTTAATAATAAAAGTCATTTGTTTGCACGAAGTTATATGGTGTATCAATTATTCCTATCTAATACAAATAATTTGTACAGTTATATGGTGTATCAAATGATCCTAATACAAATAATTTGCCCACAGTCATATGGTATCAAGTATTCTAATCTGACAAAAATTGAGTTCAAATTGTTTGAATGGTCCATAATCAAAAACTTCAAAGTAAAAGTGATTTTCTTTTATATTTAGGTGCGTGTGTGGACGCGGAAGGACGCTCTAGGCCAAGCACAGTTCGCGTTGGACGTTGGTACTAAAATCCTTGAGTACTTTGAGGAATATTTTGACATCCCCTATCCTCTACCAAAGCAAGGTAAAAGAAACATTTAATACAATAGATCAAATAATCATCTTTCCCCACCTTCTCTCTCTCTCTCTCTCTCTCTCTCTCTCTCTCTTTCTCTTTCAATCCATTTATTTATCTCTATATATATACATATATATATATGTGTGTGTGTGTGTGTGTGTTTAAGAAACAATGTGTGTGGAAAAAGCCTTTCAAAAATCATTTTTGATTTTCAATAATAGTCCTATTTTTAAAACTAGCAACTCAAATTTACCCTTTTGCAGGCAGAGTGATAGTTTTGCCCCCTTTTTGATAACTCAATGTGATTTTTTTTGTTTTTTGTTTTGTTTTTTAGTCTTGTTTTGTTTTTTGTTTTTTGCTTTTTTTCTGGAAGTTTTCAAGGATTTACTCATTTAACCATTTTCCATGTAGATAATGTTTTGAATCCTTGTTGAGTGAATGAATTATTTTCGGAAAATTTGCAAAATCGAAAAGAAATTCAAATGAATCAATTAGTCATATATATAAAAATATGATCATTTCAACTGTAAAGCACTCAGTTTTATTTACACGTATATTTCGCAAAACAATTTTTACACAATCCTACACCATAGTATGGTCTCCTAGCGATGTTTCTATACATGAAAATTGAATTGGTCAATGAACAGCTTATAGGAAAATGCTTTACATTGAGTTACCAAAAAAAAGGGGGGGAAAACGACACTCTGCCTGAGTACTATTAGAGACAAAAATGTTACTCTGCCTACAAAAGGGTTACTTCAAGTCGCTAGTTTAAAAAATGGGACCATTATTGAAAAACAAAAAACGGTGCAATGTTCATAAATAATTATGTGACTCGGTAGGTCAAATCGAAGACCTGATATTTAAACAGTTAACCTTATATTTGTTCAAAATAACAACATTCTAACGTATTTTGATGAGAGAAAAGTTCATTAAAAATTTCCAGATGCGATTATACTTTTAGATCTTTAGCATTCCTCAGCTTCATCTCAATTATTATTATTATTATTATTATTATTATTATTATTATTATTATTATTATTATTATTATTTCTTGAGAGATTTTCACAGCGGTTGTTGATGGTCTTTCACTTGAGTTTAAGTGACAGCAAGTCTCCAGGACTCTTCTCAGTATTCTAGTCGATCTCAATAAGTTTGGATGGTCTCCACTCATCCTCTTATTTCCAAGTCCTCCAGTCTATTAATTAATCCTTTGGTCACTGTACATGAGCACCAATTGCAAGTGGTATAAACGTCATTTTCATGTTCCACGGTTTTTTTTTTTCAATTCCCTAGCAGGGTCAAGGTATTTATCCTTCTTTTCACTTTCTTTCAATTTTACTCTGTGGTCAGCCGGGACGGCAAAGTCCACCATTTAGTAAGTTCCCTTTTTTTGTTGTTGATTATTATAAGGTCTGGTCGTCTGGCTGATATAAAGTGATCCGTTTATACATCAAAATCCCAGAGGAATTTGTGTGTATCATTCTCCAGGACGGACTGGGTTGTGCATAAATCATTTATTCGTATGGTCAAATTTAAACATTTTGCACAATTCCAAGTGGATCACCTTTCTCCTCTCAGTCGTGTCTAGTCTTATACACTCTTAGCGCTAATTTACTGCCTTCGCTTATTATGTGATTGATCGTTACGTCTCTGTCACCACATAATCTACATCTGCTATTTTGTTGCATCTTATCTATTCTTGCTTTGACATAATTGGTTCTTATGACGTTGTCTTGTGCTGCTATCAGTAGAGATTTACTTTCTCTTTTAAGGTTTCCCTTTCTAAGCCATGTCCAAGTATTATCGAGTGAGATCTTGCTTGTTTGTCGCTTGAAATGTCCGTAGAGTTATTTTCTTTTTCTTATTTTTGTTTTCTGGCTATTTTTGCTTTGTTAATGCTTATGTTGTCGGTATCATTTCTGGTCGCTGTAATCAGTCTTCCTTCGTGCTTTTTTATGTAGTCGTTGTATCGATACATCGACACTATCTTCAATACTGGCGAGGCGATTCTTCTTCCTCCTTCTTTTCTTGACACTTACAGTCTGTCAACGTCATCTCTGCAATGTAAAGCCTTATACATCGTTATTAGTTTTCTTGTACTCTGGTTCATTTGTTGAAGTTCTTCTCTCGTTCACTTTAAGAATGGTCCCGAGTATCTTAGAGCGAGACAGCCCAGGTATTTATCCCTTTGATGAGATTTCGAGTAGTTTTCTCGTTTTCCAGGGGTATTCTTCTTTTATTTATTTATTTATCTATTTATTTTCATCTCTGCATGTTTGATGGTGTACCCTTCCAATATTCCCAAGTAAGTTTCCATTTCTCCGAGCTTTCTGATTTTTTCTTGATTTGATAGTTCTATTCCTTCCATCATTTTGCCGTTTTCCGCTTTTCATTATTAGCATGACACATTTTCCTCTGCCAATATACGTGGTGCCTTCAATAAGTTTCCAGACTTTTTTGTACAGGCATTTAAAATTGTTGTAGACTCTTGAAAATTCAGTATGTTATTGCCATACATCTTATGAGATGACTGACTAATTTTTATGATTTCAAATGAACAGCTACAGAAGCAATTGGAATACACCCTACTAAAGCCTGATTGTCACAGCTGGACGTGAGGACACGTTAAAAAACGATATGCAATAAAATTCTTTTTTAAACTTGGAAAAAATGCCACAGAAACGTATGGAATGCTTCAGACTGCTATTCGACCATCTTGCATGAATCGAGCATCAGTTTTTGAGTGGCATAAGAGATTCAAGGAAGGCAGGGAGTCTGTGAGGGATGATAAGAGGTATGGGAGAAGTAAGGAACCAGAGTTGATTGACCAAAGGGTTAGGGTTAGGGCTACTATGTTGAGGTTTTAAGGGAGTTCAGGAAGAGATTCCGTCGGAAGAGGCTAGCACTCTTCAAATCGGGTCAGTGGCATTTCCTGCAGGACAATGCACCAGTCCACAACTGCATCCTTATCACAGACTATTTGACCAAGATGGGCATCAAGACAGCTCCTCGCCCTCCCTATAGTCCAGACCTTGCTCCCTGTGACTTTTGGTTATTTCCTAAGCTCGGAGGCTTTTGTTATGAGACAATTGAGGAGATGAAAGAGGCTGTGACGAAGGTCATTGACACGCTCACACTAGAGGACTTTGATGGGGCCTTCGAGAAGTTGTTGGAACGGTACAAGTGCATTGCAGCCGGAGGAGATTATTTCGAAGGGGACTAGAGTTTCATGTGTGTACTATCAATAAAAGTGCCCATACGAAAAAAGTCTGGAAACTTATTTAATGATCCTCGTATCTTCACTGTATATCCTCACTACTTGTATTAGGGTTTCCAATTTTTCTTCCTTTTTTTTGCAAACATTCTGATGTCGTCTATATATATATTAGGCGGTTCATTTTTTTTTCTTGTGATTTATGAAGTTTGTATCCGCCTGTGTATTTCCTAAATATGTAATTGAGTAAATTAATAAGATTAGAGACTCGGATGAAGATAAACAATCTAGGATAGCAGTGCAAACGGTAAACGAAGTGAGCAGAAGGAAGAGCACTGCCAAAGCTAAACTGAAAGCTACCAGTCAAGAAGAACGAATAGAACTATGGAAACATTTCGAGAATTTACTCGGTAAACCTCCAAAAGTTACACATGAACCAATCACGAGAATTATTAGTAAACATCAAACTAGGTCAGTTTACGCAAGATCTCGACACAGTACTAAGAAAAATAAAAAATAAAAAAGCAGCAGGGCTTGATGAAATACCCTCAGAAGTATGGAAGACCTGGGAATTCAACGACATTCTGCTCCGACACTGTAATACCGTATATAATTAAAACATAATACACAGATGGCAATGGGATGCATCCTCCCCTTCCCTAAGAAGGTTGACCAAGAACTACCAAGGTATAACCCTTACATCAATTGCGTCCAAGATCTACAATGCCCTATTACGCAACCGCATAGAACCCAAAATTGAGAAGATACGTTGGAAGAAACACAATAGCTTTCAGAGAATTAGATCCACAACACCACAAATTTTGACTATCCGTCGAATTCTTGAAGGTGTACGTGCAAAAAAACCTAGCTGCAAAAATATTATTTATCGACTTCTCCAAGTCCATTGACTCCATACAGAGAGGAAAGACGGGACAAATACTACTCGCCTACGGCCTAGCAAAAGAAACAGTCGCAGCCACAATGATGCTACATAAAAACCCAAAAGTAAAAGTCCACTCCTCGTATAGAGACACAACTTTAGTATTGTTGCAGGTGTGCTGCAAGGAGACACATTAGTCCCATATCTTTTGATCATCTATCTACACTACCTGCTTAGAAGGTCTATTGATAAAATGAAAGACAACAGTTTCAAGCTGGCAAAGAAAAAACACAGAAGATACCCCGCACAAACAATTACGGACGCGGACTACGCCGATTAAAATAGAGTGCTTCTGACAAATAAACTCACCCAAGCCGAAACCCTGCTACATAGTCTGGAACGAGCAGCTGCTGGCATAGGCCTCTATGTCAACGCAGATAAGACGGAATACATTTGCTTTAATCAAAGAGGTGACATCTCCACACTAAATGGTAGTTCTCTTAAACTAGAGGACAAGTTCACCTACCTAGGAATCTGTGTCTCATCAACCGAGAAAGACATCAACACTCGACTTGCAAAGGCATGGACAGCTATCGATAGCTATCGGTCAAATGGAAGTCAGACCGATAAAATAAAATGCAGTTTTTTCCAAGCAGCGGTCGTTTGATACTGGAATATAGATGCACTACATGGATCCTAACGAGACGAATGGAGAAAAAGCTTGACGGCAATTACACAAGAATGCTGCAAGCAATATTGAATAAGTCCTGAAGGCAGCATCCCACAAAACACCAGCTGTACGGTCCCCTACCACCCATCACGAAAACTTTCCAAGTTAGACAAATCAGATATGGAGGATACTGCTGGAGAAGTAGGGTCGAACTCATAAGCAACATATTCCAGTGGACCCCTTCACATGGACGAGCAAAGGCAAGACCGACCACCTAGAACCTATATATCACAGCTCTGTGCCGATACAGGATGTAGCCTTCAAGACCTATCAGGAGCGATGGACGATAGAGACGGATGGTGGGAGAGTGTCAGGGTGGTCCATGCTGGCTGCGCGAAATGATGATGATGATGATGTAATTCAGTGGCATCATCACTATTACAAATAATAGTGGTAATAGCGCATCTCCAAGGAAGATTCCTCTCAGGATTTTCTACACAGTTAAGCTTTTTACTCCCGTTGTCCGTTTGACTCTCCAGTTTTCTATGGTATGTCCGATAAACTTTATGACATCACCGGATATCTTGTACATTTTGAGACAGTCCAGTATCCAACTTTGTGGGACCATATCATAAGATTTTTTGGTAGTCAATCCACACAATAACTAGATTTTTTCGTCTCGTTTGCTCTCCTTGGTGTTGATCAATGTATAGTAGCTATCTTGTACCTCTGGTCTCCTGGGAGTTGATCAATGTATTGTAGCTCTCTTGTACCTCTGGTCTAATTGATGTTGATCAATGCATAGTAGCTCTCTTGTACCTCTGGCCTCCTTGGTGTTGATCAATGTATAGTAGCTCACTTGTACCTCTGGTCTAATTGATGTTGATCAATGTATAGTAGATCTATTGAACCTCCGGTCTCCTGGGAGTTGATGAATGTATTGTAGATCTCTTGTACCTCTGCTCTCCTTGGTTTTGTTCAATGTATAGTAGCTCACTTGTACCTCGGCTCTCCTTGGCGTTACCAATATATAGTAGCTCTCTTTTACCTCTGCTCTCCTTGGCGTTGATCAATGTCTAGTAGCTCTCTTGTACCTTTGCTTTCCTTGGCGTTGATCAATGCATAGTAGCTCTCTTGTACCTCGGCTCTCCTTGGCGTTGATCAATGTATAGTAGCTCTCTTGTACCTCGGCTCTCCTTGGCGTTGATCAATGTATAGTAGCTCTCTTGTACCTCGGCTCTCCTTGGCGTTGATCAATGTATAGTAGCTCTCTTGTACCTCGGCTCTCCTTGGCGTGGATCAATGTATAGTAGCTCTCTTGTACCTCGGCTCTCCTTGGCGTTGATCAATGTATAGTAGCTCTCTTGTACCTCGGCTCTCCTTGGCGTTGATCAATGTATAGTAGCTCTCTTTTACCTCTGATCACCTTATTGAAAGCATACTCGAGATAGCCAACATGATCCAACAACCACAAGATCCAAGCAAACAGTCGCATCCAAATTTGCTTTGAAATTGTCACCAACACTGAGAACCTTTTTTTTACTAAATGACCATATTTTCTGTTTGCTTGTTCATTTTGGGGTTTTTTGTTGTTTTTTTTTGTGGTTGCTAGGGGTTTTTTGTTTTGTTTTGTTTTGTTTTTTGTTGCTTTCGTTGGTGGGTTGGTCGATTATTTGGTTGGGTTTATGGCATATCAACCACTGTGGGTTATTTAATGCCAAAAACAAAAATCAAAAAAATAAAAAAATAACAAAATGACTATAGTCAGTAGTAGTAGACCTACCCAAATTTTATTTAAATCTATTAATGACTAAACGGTAGATGACAACGCCAGCGATGAAGAACTAACCATATGCCACCTGAAGCCAAGAGTACAAAACTGGTCAGTATATTGTCTTTAAGACCTAATAATTTGAAATGCAAAAAACTTTTACAAAATTGTATGCTGTTTTCTTTGTAAAATGCCGCTTGTACGGTGTGTTTTAAATGTAAAGACAATTTTACCGTAAATCGAAATTTAATATATGACCCTGGTCAAAGGTGCTAGCACGCTCGGTACATGGAAGAGTCTTTTCTAAAAGCTTAGAATCCCCACAGCCCCACCCCTCGTAGTTTAAAAAAACAAAACAAAAAAAAACAGCCTAAGCAAAGAAAATCCCCAATGCAAAAAAAAACAAACATGTTAGGGCCAATATCAAAAGACAGGTGAAAATATATAAAAAAAATATCATGTAAATATACATTAGTCTTGGACTTTAACTAAATTAAAACTTAATGAAAAAGAAAGGCCCTTTTTTTACGTACACATGAGAAGCAGCATGATGGACGTAAAGATATGCGAATAAACCCTCTGACGGCCAAAATCAATGCTTAACCTGGTCCTGGACGAGTGAGTCTCGCGGCTTAACGCTCAGAATCGTCTGTTCTATCGGGGAACTACTGCTGCTCATATATAAGAGTGGCTTCTATAGATGAGAATAAAAACACCCATAGAAAGATAACCATGACCCACACTCAAACCACATACATAAACCACATCGCTCTTCACGCGGGTAAAAAGAAGCGCGTCCTGCTGAGGTTGGAGCCCTGGCCTCAGTGTTCGAAAAATCAGCTACAGAGCTCAAACAACAAAAACTACTAAAATACAAACAAACAATACAAATAGCGACATTTAACGTTAGAACTTTAAATAAAATAGGTCAACTACAGGAGCTGACTGCATCGGCCGTAGAACGTAAGATAGACATAATATGCTTACAAGAACACAGATACACGCACAACGAAGATATCAAATATTAGGATACTGGCAATGGATGGACGCTAGCCACTGTATCAGTATGGAAAAACTATGTCAATGCCACGGTAGGAGGTGTAGGCATACTTATAGGACCAAGAGCGTTAAAATCACTTAATAGCATTGAGAGAATACAACCTATGATGATGGTAGCTACTTTTAATGGCAAACCCAGAGCAACAATCATCTCCTGCTACAGCCCTACCAATGTTAGTGAAGAAACTGAACTAGTCGCCTTCTACGATGAACTATCCTCTCTAGTACGTAGCATTCCGAAACACAACGTGCTTGTCATTGGCGGAGACATGAATGCCCAAATCAGGAAAAACGGAAACAACAAATACAGCCTACACAAAACGTCAACTAGGAATGGACAACATCTAACAGTTTTCATGATAGAAAATAGATTAACATGCCTCAATACAAACTTTTAAAAGATAGAGGGGAAATTATGGACCTACACATACGCGAACAATAATAAAGCACAGATAGACTACGTCTTTATAAGCAAGAAATGGAAAAATAGCGCAATGAATTGTGAGGCATACTCCTCTTTCGAGGGTGTGTCCTCCGATCACCGAATAGTCATGGCAAAAATACGACTAAGCCTACGAAAAAACGCCACACGAACAACGACCACCAAACACTATGACTGGACCCTTCTTAACAGAGATATTAGAGATAAATATGTATTAGAATTGAGAAACAGATTCGAAACACTACAAGAGAAGACAGAAAAAGATACCCCAAATGACGAATATGAGAATTTCGTCAACGCACACCTCGAGGCAACAGCGAATTGTATTCCAACAAAACCTCGAACTAAATATAGTGTCCCATGAGAAATGTTAGCGGCTAGAAAAAACGTGCAGACGTAAAAACTGCGTCCAAATACTATAGGAAGAACCCAACAAACACATATGCCCTAAAACTAAAAAAGGCACAAAATGAATTAGCAAGCATATATCTAAAAAAAACCAGACAGAATACATACAAAATCAGATAGATAAGATTAGAGATTCAGTGAAAGATAGGCAATCTAGGATAGCCTGGCAAACAATAAACGAAGTAAGTAGAAGGAAGAGCACAACCAAAGCTAAATTGAAGCTACAAACCAACAAGAAAGAATAAAACTGTGGAAACAGCGTTTCGAAAATCTACAAGGAAACCCATCGAAAGTTACAAATGAACCAATCACCAGAATTATTAGTAAGCAATTGGACATTAAACTAGGACCGTTCACTCAAGAAAAACTCGATTCAGTTCTTAGAAAAATTAAAAATAGGAAAGCCGCAGCGCTTGACGAGATTCCCCTAGAAGTATGGAAGACCAGACAATTCGACGACATACTGCTCCACACTGCAACGCAGTCTATAACCAAAATCCGATAGACAGATGGATGAAGGGATGCATCCTCCCCTTCTCTAAAAAGGGTGACACGGATAAGCCAAGAACTACCGAGGCATAACACTTACATCTATAGCAGCCAAAATCTACAATGCCCTACTACGAAACCGCATAGAACCCAAAATTGACAACATTCTTGGGAAAAACAAAAATGGCTTCCAAAGAAATAGATCAACGACTTCACAAATATTGACCATCCATAGAATCCTTGAAGGCGTACGGACAAAAAACCTACAGGCGACAATACAATTTGTCGACTTTGCCTTCGATTCCATTTACAGAGGGGAGATAGAACAAATCCTACTAGCATACGGCGTACCAAAAGAGACCGTCGCAGCAATAACGATTCTCTATAGAAACACCAAAGTGAAAGTACGTTCACCGGATGGAGATACAGAATACTTCGACATTGTAGCAGGAGTACTGCAAGGGGACACGCTAGCCCCATACCTCTTTATCCTCTGTCTAGACTACATGCTTAGAACATCCATTGATAAAATCAAAGAAAACGGCTTCGAGCAGACAAAGAAAAGAAGCAGAAGGTACCCCGTCGACTACGCCAATGACATAGCGATTCTGGCAAATACACCCAACTAAGCCGAAACACTACTGCATAGTCTGGAACAAGCTGCTGCAGGCATTGGCCTCCATGTCAATGCACACAAAACTGAATACATGTGCATTAATCAAACAGGCGACATTTCCACACTAGACGGAAGCTCTCTGAAACTGAGAGACAAGTTCACCTACCTAGGAAGCAGTGTCTTATCAACCGAAAAAGACATCGACACGCGGCTAACGAAGGCATGGACAGCTATCGAGAAGCAATTGATCATATGGAAGTCAGACCTGACCGATAAAATGAAACCCAGTTTCTTCCAAGCAGCGGTCATGTCGATACTGCTATATGGTTGCACTACTTGGACGCTAACTAAACGGCTGGAGAAAAAGTTAGACGGTAATTACACAAGAATGCTGCGAGCAATATTGAACAAGTCCTGAAGGCAACACCCCACAAAGCACCAACTATACAGCCACCTACCTCCCATTACGAAAACTATCCAAGTTAGACGAACCAGACATGCAGGATACTGCTGGAGAAGCAGGGTCGAGCTCATAAGTGATGTACTCCTATGGACCCCCACATATGGCCGAGCAAAAGCAGGACGGCCAGCTCGAACATACAGCAGCTCTGTGAGGACACGGAATGTAGCCCTGAAGACCTACCAGAGGCGATGAACGATAGGGAGAAGTGGCGAGAGAGGGTCAGGGATATCCGTGCTGGCGGCACGACATGATGATGATGATGATGACATATGTTTAATATAAAGGATTTGTAATCGCATATTTGGTAGATTGGTTTGGTTAGGTTTGGTTTGGTTTTATGGCATATCAACCATTGTAGGTTATCAATGCCAAATCCATGTTATACATATAAACAGTTCTATTTCAAAAAGTTAAGCTTTGCGTAAAAAAACAGTTCAATTTCAAACAATTCAGCTTTACATAAGTACGCAGTTTAAATGTCAAAACAGTCCTATTTCAAACAACTCGCTTTAGCAGAAGTACACAGTTTAGTTCTATTTGACCAATAGATTGGACCCTATCAAGGTGCTACCACTCCAGACCAGATTAATAGCACCTAGTAGCGATGGTTATGAAGGGGTACTCAGCATTCCCCAAAGCTCCAGCATTACTGGAACCTTACCATCAGATTGTTTAGTGTCATATTCAGGACACTCGTTGGGAGGGAGGATCTTACCTCCCTGCAGAGATGCAGTCGGTGTATTATACAGCCCCAGCCGACTGGGCATTTTTTGCTTTCCGGAATTATCTAATTCTAATTTGTACAATTTTTAAATATTTCCAATTCTATTTTTTTTTTTTTTTCTTTTTGTGAATTTATGATAATTGTGAACAAATGATACAAAGAAAAACAAAATAGATAGATAGATAGATTAAAAACAAAACTTAAATTGTTTTAGTGATAGTGCTCAGTATTCAGGAGTAACAGTTAAAAACGATTACTGAAAACCTAAAAATCGTTAAAATCACAACCATCAAAAGTGTCTTGTACAACTGCCAGTTTCACGACTTCTGATATCTGTGATTTTAATGGTTTTCAATAATCGTTTTAATTATTGACTATTATTTTAACTATATATATATATACAACTGTATATATATCATTGTATTTCACGCTTCTATATATTATTGCTGCTGCCGCTGTTGCAGCTGAAAGGAAATAAAAAAACATAAGTTTGTATATAATTTCTCTTCTGCCAACTTTACACGATCATTCCTTTTATTATTTGGTGCCATATTTCTTTTAACTTCGACCATTCCAGTTCTTAAGATTATCAATATGTTCTATTTTCATTTTGCAGACATGATCGCCGTTCCTGATTTTGATGCTGGTGCAATGGAAAACTGGGGACTCATAACATACCGAGAGGCTCTTTTACTGTGCGACCCACAAGCAACATCAGAAGCACAAAAGGGTAGCGTTAGTTCGATCATTTCACATGAGATGGCGCACCAGGTCAGTTATCTCCCGTTGGGTACAAAATTTACTATTATATTCCAAAGTTCTGATTTAGTTTCTTTCTCTACAATATGTGTTTTTATTCTCCTATGTTGGAGGAGATCTTTCTTTTATATCCTGTTCTTTTATTTAAGTCTTATGAGGGTGGATTAACAGGAGATAAGAGTCATTTGCTGAATCTTTGTCTAAATTTTTCCTGTATAATTTTCCATCTCTATATCTGATCTATGGAAAATGCCGAGTGGGGTGCGTTGATAAAGAAGGAGCTTACGCGGCTAAATAAACATTTGTTGTGTAAAATACTTTTTTCTGTCATTATGCTACGAGCCTGGTGATATAACTACGTAATTTATATCTTCGGTAGCAAAGATTTATTTTTGTTGAATTTACTGAAAAGATATTGATTGCTTCTAGACATATTTTCTTCATTGGGAATATAGAAAAATAAATTTACTGGAATATTATTTTTAACAGGACAATGTAGACAGCAATACTGTAAAAAATAGTTATAAATATGACTTTGAGGAAGAATGTTAGAAATTTTAAGCTAACCGTTCAGAGTCAAGGGAAATTTTCAACAGAAAGGAAAATGAATTAATCTGAAATTAGGAAAATGATTAATTTTGGACTTATAAAAAAGTTTCTTGTAAACAATTCAGTAGATGATTACAATATGACTGCAGTATGAAGCGTTGGATTTGACTTCGCTTTCTTTGTTTAATGGCATATCAACTTTTACGGCTTATTTAAAGTCAAAGCTATCCTTGGAGAAGAACATTAGTGGTACTATCTAACACATAGCTGGGAGAATAAAATAGAACAAAAAGGAGACGAAACTAATAACCGAAAATATTTAATTTAATAATTCAGATGAATTTATGGAGTCCGGCAGAGGTCAGGGCAAGCTGTGTTACCGTCTTTTTTATCTGACTCCATTTTGAGGTTATTCTATTTTTATATCACGTTGTCTTGTTGATGTAACTCCTTGAACAAGAACGGCCCAAAAAGAATTATACTAGAGAAGATAGCAACAGATAGGCGACGAAGACGGCTTTTTTTTTCTTTTATTTCCTGGTTTCAATAACCATTCAATTGATGGGGGAATTTTCCCTGAATACAATTGAAATGGTTGAATCCCCCAGTCAAGGTGTTTAAAAATACGTTAATCGTTTCTTGGTATATATGTGTCCTCATTTGGTATTTTAAAGCTTTAACAACGTGTTAGTCGCTTTTGGGGAGTTTTTCCAAGTCCAGTGTTTTAGTTCGTAGTTCGATAGGTCCATTTCGTAGCTTTTTATATTTTGGCATACTGTTAACCGAGACGTCTGCTACTAGTGAAAGGTTTGCCCAACATGGTGCCTTAAAGCGGCCATATTGTCTTCACTAGCAGCCGGGGGATTTAGATGTTGTCACGCCGCCGGTTGAAAGAGAATGATCTTCCTCCTTTTGTCGGGAGGTCCCTTTTTCTTAACGCATGCGTCGCCCCTTTTTCATATCAGAGGCATCTGGGAGTTTCTGCATGTTTTAATAATTTTCTTTAAATTCAATTTAAATTTTTTATTTATTTATTCCCTACAAATGAAGACTCTGCTGCTTGCAAAACTAACAATATGATGTAAATAATCAGATGAAAAAAGAGGAAGCTATATGATTGTACCTTTTGTTCGCTTTGTCATTCAGCCTTTATGGCTTAATCTGTTAAAGCAGAGTTCCAATTAAATGTACTCTCGGTACTACTTCTAAACATTTTCATATCTTTTTTATCGCCAATCTATATTTCCAATTTAGGCATATCAATGAGTCAGTTCAAATTCAACTAATGGCAATTTGAAATAAAATACAGTGAATACTCCGGTTAATCATTTTGATCGATGATTATTACTAACTAAAAAAACTAATTGGCTGAAAAGCTTCATGAAATTAACTGTTTTGCATTATCGCATTTTAGTTGGTATATATAAAATATTATAAATATACTATAATATAAAATTTTTTTTAAAAATGACAAATAATTAAGAGGGGTGTCCTCGTAGTGTAATGGTTAAAGCAGTGGGTTACGGAATCGTAGTAAACGTGTTCGAACTCCAGTCACACTATTACGTTCGCCTTTGGACAAATACCCTTGGAAAAGACATGAACCCCGTTATTACCTCCCAACTGTTCTTCTAGAAGGTCGGCTTTGCTATAAAATCAAACCAATACTTTTTTAAAAGTGTTAGGATGAAAAATGCAACCATAAGTCAAACTTTATTTCTAAGAATCGTGTTACTTATGTCTTCTTTCAAAATTTTCTATAAAACTAAAAAAAATCTGTCGGTCTGTATTCATTTCCTAACCATGAAATGCAATAAATCTAAGACATAATTGCTATTAAGCAACGCAGTTGCCTCCCCTGAGTTTATAAATCAACAAATGGTCATGTAGTAATTAGAATGCCTCCTGTAAGTCTATTTTCTGGGCTGCCAATACTCTCTTTACTTTCACTTGTCTCTCATTTATATTAAAGGGAATAAAAGTTGTATTTATATTCTTTATCTTTCAATGCATTTCGAGTCAACTTGTCCATTTAGTTCGACGTCTTCTTATAATATATTACTGTCCGCAGAGACGAGAAAGCCCGTTATATATTGAATTCTGTAAACACATGTGAACGTAAATTTACGTGTCACACACAAAAAAAACAAAAAAAAAAGGCAACCAGAATTGACAAATGAAAGAAAGTATAATGATAATATTTTCTAAATGATATGAATGGATCAGCTTCATGTATGTCACTCAGTCGGCAGGGCTTAGAATATGCTGTTTTCCCGGCCGAGATGTATGACCACGAAACTGCATCTGATGGTGCGGTTCCAGTTCTGGAGATCTAGGGAGTGTAGCTCCTCTTCATTACCATTACTCCCAGATTCATTCTGACCTGGAATGGTAGTACTTATAAGGGTCTCTTCTGTGAATGAGATAGATCTCTCTAAAAATGATTCGTATTCCATAGGACCGTGTTCTAAAAAAATACTAAAAAATGTAAATATGAACGTACAATGAACACGATTCCCTAACCTCTAGACATAAAATAATCGTATCCGTGTTGATATACCGTTAAAATCAGTCATTCAACCAATCAGCTTCATATGTATGGGGATGTGTGTTGAAGTGCATATGTTGTTGGAATAAACAAAAATGTATATATATATATATATATATACTGCGATAGAAACAAACATGCTGTTTTATGTTAACTTAGAAAAAAAGATATTTTTATAAAGTAGAAGCAGAGGAAAGTAATTAAAATATTTCCACCATTTTAGTTATACTTGAAAAACTTATGAATTCATTGGAATAAAATTAATTGTCCTAAGATCGTATGAACCAATACTTAAGGATTTTAGTGATGTTCCTGAAATTCTCTCGTATTTCGGGTCTTTCCGCTTCATATATCCTCCTCCAAGTGACTCAGTCAGGATGAAAAAATTCAGCCCCAGCAACAGCAGCACCAATTACTTGGTGAATGCTGACACAAGTACAATATCAGGTTGCAATGTGGTGTCTGCAATATGGCATTGGGACTTCAACTACCGTTCAAGGTCCACTAACAGCTGCCAGACCTGATGTCAGGACGCCTGAAGATACTCTTTTTGTGGATTTTAGCTGTTCTCTTGCTCTAACGAAATGCATGCTAGTTTGTTTGTTTGTTTTTTTTTTGTTTTGTTTTTTAAAATCTTCGAAGCACATCATATAAGTATTTACCGAACCTTTCCGCACAAACAAAATAAGAAACGAAGTCAATTTTTAAGTGGGGTTTGATAGGTTTAAATTCTGAGTTTTCCTTCTAGACTGGTTGCCACACCAAAGTTAAAAAGCTCTGTTTGCTCTACTATTTACCCATAGCGGGAGGGAAAATTGTTGGATGAATACCTTTACCAAGACTATTAGCGTTATGTGAAATGCAAACAACATCGTCCGGGATTTGAACTCGAGTCGCTGTGTCCATTTCCTACGACGATAACCATTATACGACAAGCGCCTCCTAAATCATCTGCAGTCGAGATGAGTAGCTCCACCTTTCAAATCTCAGCTGAGTTTGATTTTTCCTCAACTGCAGTCTCCCATTTAACTCAAGCCTCTTTACGCCCAATGACTTGCAGGTTCTCTTTCCAAATCCTCTCACCTCCTAAAATAGATGGATTTCTTTCTTCTGATAGAATCAATTTATGTATCTGGGGAAAAAACCTAGCCTAGATCAGTTTCGGGTGATCACTCCAACCAGCCTCTTGAGATACAGTCCAGGCTCGTCATCTCGATCTACTTCTGCTGCCCTGTACTTCATGTCAGTCTTCACTTCTTTGATCACCTTAAGATCATATGACTCCCTACATTGTAATACTTCTCTCACACTTATTTTAAATTCTTCTTGCAAGATACAGTGCTGTTTAGTCTTCTTGGCAGCTCCAGCCATCTCCTAAGGGGATTATAGACCCAATTTTCTAAGTTCTCAAACATCGAGATCAAAACCACGTACACCCGGAGGGACTGCAAAGTTCAAGGAAGAATACTGTGCTGATACTTTTGTTGTATAGCCGTGATACAACTATACGCAGATGTAAGCAGAAACATAATGACGAACTGGGGTCCTGAGGGCCCAAGCCCTCTGCTTGGAGCTGGTTCTCACTGCCTCGAACTGCAACTCAAACTCCAACTAACTGACTCCAACTAACTCGAACTGTCGGTGGCACCGGGTTATATAATTGTTTGACACCCACCTGCTTCTTGTGGGCGTCGCATCTGCACCGACTTCAACCCGTCCACATGTCAAGGTGATATCTTTAACCGGATGCACCTGTTCTTGATTGACGGCTGGGTCGAAGGTCAATACGTTAAACTTTCAACTTCTCTGGTAGACCGGACTTGTTCACGATTCGTGGCAGCTCAACCAGGTCGATGAAGAGTTCATAAGAATTGTCAATAACCGCGCACCTTTGCTCTTCACCGGATTCTCTGTGGTGGTGGTGGTGGTGGTGGTTGGAAAGGCCAAACTCGAAATGATAAAGTTTGTCATCATTTATTCACAAAAAGGTCGCTTTGAATGTGTGTGTGTGTGTGTGTGTGTGTGTGTGTGTGTGTGTGTGTGTGTGTGTGTGTGTGTGTGTGTTTGCTTTAAACATATATTTAAAAACAGCCTGGTCTGAGCAACTATGAGGTAAAAAGTGATTTTATAACACAATTTACTTACATTTCACCGTAAAATAGCCAAACATTATATTAGATAAAATCTGTTCTAAACAGTTCACCATCAGCGGACAGCCTATGAAGATTGATAACACGATGTTGTATGCTAAATATGTAAATATATTCAGTTGATTAATGGCAGAATTAATCTTAATCCTTTTTAATAATTTACCTATGCGCTTTCTAGTTGATATCTTCTCTTTGTATTATAAAGGTTTTATAGACATTTCTATCATATATTTATAGCATGAATTACATCTAAGCTAAACCCAAGTGAGAAAGAAACTTTGGTCGAATTTTTAAAGTAGACTTTTCATTCTGTTTAATGAGATTTATATGAATCAGTCCGGCTCTTGTAAATGTTGCATAGCAGAGGAGAAGAGAGACAACACTTATTTATAAAAATATTGGCGAAATTGATTGAGAGAGAGAGAGAGAGAGAGAGAGAGAGAGAGAGAGAGTCAGAACTGCTAAGATTTACACCAGGTTGAGATACGATATATTCAATGAGCCTTACTTTTTCGCTCTGCCTCCATGAGGCTGGCACAGGGCCAACTTAAAACATTTAATTATTTTCGTTTCTTCGTGCTTCTTTTCACGATACTGGTACAGAGCCGGCTTAAACATTTAATCATCTTCGTTCTTTCTTCGTTCACTGACCATACTCGCTTTCAGCATTCGCGAGTATTGTGCATTTAGACTTTTCTCTATTTCTCGACCCGGGGCCATCTGCCCCACCCCTTCGGGCCAACGCCCAGACAATGTGAAGTCTAGTGTTACTGCTCACTGCTTATCGTTGACTCTGCTGACTGTTGACTCCTTGGAAACGAAAACTTCCTTCGTTATACATTTTTCGAACGCCTACGCACACTCTTCCTACACAATTCACGCAGCATTTCCGCTGTCTTTTGTTTATCTCAAGACACAAGTGCATATCCTGTTTTGAAATCCACAAACTACACGGTCTATCAATAGTCAATATGTAATATAAAGAAACTTTTAGTAATTGATGGTCCACTTTACTATCTACTTCAAAAATCTGCCGATAAACGATAAGAGCTAACTTAAATTTAACACCAGTCACTATATCCTTCTAAGAGAACATACAGAGATCGAGTCAGCGCTGACATTATTTCACTTTCGAAGCAGTTTGGCAATATTAAATCTTAAAGTAATAACAGAATATATATTCATTATAAAGTTTAGAGAATATGAGGATACGTTTAAAAAAATTGTTTTAACGTATATATGAATTTAGTGACTATCAAAATCAAACATTATTTCATTCGCAGAATCTTTACTTTTATGCAGAATTATATTCGCAAAACAATTTCCGCCCATAAATTACTTTCTGTCATTCTTAATGACGCCTTCTCATCATAAAACTGAAATGTAAACCAATAATTTAATCTTCTCTACACATTGCGGGCTGCTATATTCAGCTTGGTTGCTATACTCATAACGTTTCGGCTACTCTACTCTCCGACCTTTTTCTTTACAGCAGCTATATTTGTCGTACGTCCAACCAATCGGACGAGAGTAGCACAAGGCCTTTTTAGGGTGGGTTCGGGTGCTAGGCCATGGCCAAGATACGCCTGGCGTTCTCAACAATGCCTCGGAGCCCATTGGCATTCCCATAAAAAGGAGCACCTCCGGCGCTAGCTGATAAATCTAGCCTCTCCTGGGAGGACAGTCCTCTGATGCTCGATGAGAACTGGTCTTAGCGCGCGTGATATGAAAGCCGGTTTCTCGCTACCCATATCAGATGGCCTCGACCGGCGTGAACAAGACCACACCAAGCCTCACGAATTTATCTATGCAGCGAGAAACACGGCCAGTGAGTGACTCGAACCGTAAGCCCCGCAATTCTTTACAGCAGTTAAAACGTTATGAGCATAGCAGTCTGCCATGTACAAAGATAATAACAATGCAGAAATATAAACATATTTTATAATTTGCTGTATTTCATGTTTCATGCTAT
This sequence comes from Sepioteuthis lessoniana, assembly GCA_963585895.1. Classification (NCBI taxonomy): domain Eukaryota; kingdom Metazoa; phylum Mollusca; class Cephalopoda; order Myopsida; family Loliginidae; genus Sepioteuthis; species Sepioteuthis lessoniana. The sequence continues at coordinate 92,457 of OY757923.1, read as the reverse complement.
ACCGATGATTTGGCACTTTTAATATCTAATCGTCGAATGACGCAAAATCTCTTTTTGTTATTTTTATCTCACTAAAAACTTTCAATTCAAATATTGGACATGAAATACCATTTTTCTTTCAGATACTTTTTTAACTTATAATCATATGCTATTTTTTTTTCAGAACAAATGAACTGCATTTTACAAAATTTTTAATTTTAAAAGAAAGGACCAGTTTCGTTCTTGTGAATGTAGAACTGTTTCTTTTATATGCAATCCATTTTTTCTAAGCGTAACTAATATCAATGTTTTGATGAATCTATTTTACAGTGGTTTGGAAATCTTGTCACTCCAAAATGGTGGGATGATCTCTGGTTGAATGAAGGGTTTGCTTCCTATGTCGAATATATGGGAGTTGAATTCCTGTTCCCAGAAAGAAAACCAGTAAGTCGAGATTGAAAGAAGTACTAACTCTACTATGTCCCAATTATCAAAATATATAATGCTGCATAGACGCACTTGCACAAATTGTTGCATTGTTTGAATATGAACACACACACACGCACACATACACACACATATATATACACAAGATTGTTGTTGGTCCAACGAGAGAAAAGAAAAGGAAATCATTTGCAGACCTATTCATTATAATATATATGTACATGTTTGTGTGCGTGTTTACCAGCTTGTATTCATATATACGCACACAAAGACATACGCACATACAGATCTGTACATATTATTATAAACACACGTACATAGTCGTATCCAGTTGGAGATATCAATAGGATCTCATTGGTTGATTAAAAATATTTACCTTATTTAATAAACGGTTTCTTTTTCGGAAAATACCTATTTCTCGTCAAATGGCTTAATAAAAACTTATGCTGTCAACATGGCTTAATAAAAACTTGAGCTGTCAACATAAAAAAGAGGAGGTCGAAGGTCGGACAGGAACTCATTCTACATGGATAAGAATCTTCCCACTGTGACGGCGAACCAACTTGCTAATATCTTGTGGTGTTAAAAAAAACAAATAAAATAACTCCATATCATGAATTGTCACATTATAAAAGAGGCTGTCCATTCAAAAATATACGTTCATTCTGTAGGAAGTATATTTCCAAATTTGCATAGTAAAATAATCTTGAATTCTTTGGAATAATTAATATTTTGAAAAAAAATGTCTGTTTCCTTGTATAATGTCCATATAAAGATATTTACATGTATAATTCTGCTAATATGGAAAGTATGCATGCGCGTAAGTTGGTATAATATTCTCGTTTGTTTGTTTGTTTTTTTGTTTTTTTTTTGTTTTTTTTAGTATAGAATAGTTATTCAATATCTGTAATCTTTTCAGTTCCAAATCTCCATTCTTGACTCTCTTAATTCGGCACTGAGTTTTGACGGTTTGGCTTCTTCTCATCCCATCTATCAACCTGTTTCTGATCCAGATCAGATTCGTGAAATATTTGATTCTATTTCCTATTTAAAGGTAAAGCAATATTAATCTTTTTCCAATGAAATTCCTGTTTGTCCATATACGATTATTTACATTATTCTTTCTTTTACGCAGTTGATAAGAAAATATAAAAACTTATTAATTATTTGAGTGATAATAGCCCCCACATGTTTAAAGATAAAATTCTTAGTATATATTTATACTAATTTATTAATCTAGGGTAAAATTAGAAGTTTATAGAGTTACGTTTGTTTATCTTTATCCAAATCTATTATCCGACATATAGCGGATAAAAGAGAAAATGAATAAAAGTCCGTTCTATAAATTTATAATTTTTATTTCTTTAAATTGAATAAAAAGTTTGCTAAACACTCTACTCTTTAGGCCAATGGCCTAATGAATAGAGTTTTCGGGAGACCAGGGTTCAATCCCAGGTCGAGTCATACCAAAGACTCAAAAAATAGGACTTGATGCCGCCTTGCTTAACACTCAGCATCATAAGGTAAGGATCAATGGTAAAGTGGAGCAATCCAGAGAATGGAGAAGCGCCCTCCCCTACACCTGGTGGTAGTAGCTATTGAAAAGGGAGCCTTCGGTTCATCCTCGACAAAGGTGGCCAACTTTACATATATAGACAATGAAGTGTATTTATGCCTTAAAGAATATGTATGTGAACTGCTGCGGATATTATTTTTTAGCGGGAGACAGATGAAAATTTTTAATGCAAATTCAAATGTAAACAAGATTCGTTTGATTTTTAAAAAATTAAACGAGTTAAAATAAAATGCATTCTTGAAAGAAGGGAAAGTACATTTTCACTCAAAAGAAAAAAACCGAAAGATATTTGAGTAAGCAATAATTCATGACTAACTGTTAGTTGAGTAAGTATAGACAAATCCATACTTACTGAAGAAATATTTATCTATTTCTTTATTTACACTATTTAGGCAGGCTCGAAATTAGCTAAAAAAGTTGATTTATCGAATTGACTTAGAAATTGTGTATTTAATATTTTTGGAGGGAAAAGATTTCTAAAATTATTTTGGGTTTTGATTCTTCTAATTTTTCACGACAAGTCAAAATATAGTCGTCTACGAAGTATCTCGACATTTCAAAATTAGTGAGATTGCGCCGCCTGGTTAATAAATGCAAAAATACAAATTGAAAAATTATAGCTTATTTTTTACACAAAAATTAACCCTTTTTTTAGTTTGGAAATCAATTGAGTCCCTATGTATGCGTACAGAGATGGAAATTATTTTGGATGTTATAGTTCACATCAAAATAACAGGATTATTGACGTATAGATCAACACTAGGATCAGAGTGTAGTATCTGTTAACTCTAGCAAGAATCAAAGGGTAATTTTATGATTTTTCCGCCAAGAATCAAAGCGTGACTTCCAAGCCTTTGAACTAGGATCCAAAGGTAGTGTCTTTTTCTCTTCCTCGGTATACTTTATTATAAAATTTTTAAATTATACTAGCAAAAGATATGAAATTTTAAAACTAATAAAATTTATGAAAATTATAATTACTAGCAATGTTAAACTCATCACAAATTTCTTCAACCGGATGATGTTTCTATCTCTTCGACAAATTATTTTCTATTCACTTTTGTTTGTTCTTTTATTTTTTACCTTAAATCTCCGCTTTGCTAATATCTCCGTGTCCAACCCACAGGGAGTTTCTCTAATCCGAATGATGAGGTTTTTCCTTGGGGAAGAAACGTTTCGAGATGGAATACGGGTAAGTACTAATTTATTGATTTATTTTCAACAAATGTAATCACATTAAATTTCCGATTCCCTTTAAGTTACTACTTTAATGATCGTCAGTTATGTTGATGTGGATAAAAAAAAAAACGTAATTCTGACAGCAATTTCAACGCAAGAATTAGTAGTTATCGGCATATATATGTGAGAATGCGTTTCCACAAATGTTAATGTTTATATTTCAAAATTGTTTCGAAATAATCAATTCCTAAACTCTTCAGTAAATCACACACACACACACACACACACACACACATATATATATATATATATATATATATATATATATATATTGTAACAGTGTTGGTTGTCTCTTATTCACTTTGTGGGTTTATGGCGACCCAAGTGCGAGATAGTTTGGAGAGTGCTCAATATCTGAGATAGAGCTAATTTACAAAAATAATAGATAAATGTATATTAGATTTATATATCTAATGCCATGGAGTTTGTCTGCGACCTTAGGTTTTATGAAGTTTTACAAACAACAATCATCAGGCAGATAACGAAAGGAAATGAAGAAATCGAAAAAATCGAAAAATACAGTCAAAAACTGTTGGAATTGTGTACAAATCTTTATGTGTGCTTGTGTGTGTGTGTTTGGGTTATAGTTGCGTATTATTGAATGTGGATGTATAATTGGTGTTTAGTGCATGTGTGTGTGAAGATATTTACGGGGGTGGGGGTTGATCATTGATGCTTCATATTTTAACGAATTATGTCAATAAAATCAAATTTTGTCTTACCGCGAATTTTTGTTTAATCGATTTATATTTTTTTTTTAATTAACAGTTTTATTTATTTTGTTCATTTATAATTTCTTGTTGTGTTTTTTTTTTCTTTAGAATTATCTTAAGAAATTGGCCTACGGAGAAGCGACAGATGATGACCTGTGGAAGGCACTTGGTGAGGTCAGTAACTCTTTAACCATTCTGCATCTGTTACTTCTGTGAATCAGAGAATTTTACATATGTAATTACTTTTAATGTACAAAGTTGATGCTTGTTTTATCAATTTGATGTCCAAAGAATTCGATGAAGGGCACACTGAAAATGCATTTTTGAGCATTGATCTTCAAACTAAAGTAATGACTTTTGGATGTGTTGTTGATGTTCCTTGGCCGAGCTGCTTACAATTAGTTTGTCGTCAATGTATGTAAAGACGAAAGGAAGACCACGAAGGACTTCGTCTATGAACCTTTAAAAGGCCTGTGAATAATTTATTAGGCCAAACGAAAGAACATTGAATTCGAAGAGTCCGAACGGAGTTCAGATTGCTGTCTTCGGCTTGTCTTCTCCAGCGATGGGAATTTGATGGTATGCTAGAACTAAGTCGAATTGAGAAAATATCAATGCTCCAGATAAGGAAAAAGAAAAGTCGTGGATGTGTAGGATAGGGTACCGTGCTGGTATAGTCGCTGAATTTAGCGTTCTATAGTCTCTACACGGTCGCCAGTCATTATTTGTCTTTTGGGGAATGACCATGGGCTATTGGACGGACGAATAATGCCCAAGTCGAGCAGTTGTTGGAATTCTGTTTTTGCAATTTCTAGTTTGTCTGGACTTAAACGACGCAGTCGCAGTTTAGAGTGTATTGGTTGTTCGCGAGTGGTGATGTGATGTGTGACATGATGTTTGATTTCACCATTATAACAAATTAGTTTATTCAGATTTGGGAATTTTTTAAAAATGTCCAAGTATGTTGAATCCTGCAGGGGATCAACCCTTGCTGTGAAAGTTAGGTCATGATTGACTCTTTATGTCCTTGCTACGTCTTTCGCGTTGAGGTGAGACTGCTTTGTATTCTTTGTTGTTCTCTACTGAGACTTTAGAAACAGTTGGTTTCTGATGATAGAGGTCTGCAATCCTATCGGCGAGTTCGTCGAGCTGAGACTATGTCTTCACTTCAGAGAAGGCCATTAAGATGTGCATCATTGACAGTGTTAACTTCTCGAAGCATAGCTGGCGCGTGATCCTTTCATCCATGTGTCTGCGGTCGAGAAGACTTTTCATGAACCACAGAAATTGAGAAGGCGTCCTTTCTCTCATTGAGACATCGTTGAGAAGTTTTATTTTGCACTGTCCGATCTTTCAAGACTTTAGAAAATTGCTTCTTTCAGTGCGTCATATTGCGGATGTTCCAAGAGCTCTTCTATTTCCTCGGCGATTTTGTTCGGGAGAACCTCTACAATGTGAGGTTGTGATGTAATTCTTCGATTGGTAAAGGTGGCTTCGAGTTGGTGGAACCATACTATTGGTCTGTTTGTGTTGAAAGATGGAACACGAAGAGTTCTGGTGTTCTGGTGACAAGAAGTTCTTTTCGGCTTCCATATTTAATGTATTATTATACTTGAAAGACTCCTCATCACCAGTACAAGTCTTCGACGACTTGTACTGGTGATAAGGAATGTGTTTTCAAATCCGGAGTTGAATTGTTATTGCTGTGTTTGCTAAAAACTCTAGTTGAGGAAGCAAAATAGTTTGTGGTCACCATTATTTGTAGTAGACAAATGTTAATAAAAATAACACAATTAACTACAAAAAATAGAGAAGATTTATTCTTAGATCTGAAAGCAAATAAATGAAATTGTTCTTGTGTTGAGTCACAGTGAGTAGTAGTGAATTTTTAGCCGACGCGTGGAGTTGAAAGACTATCCAAGTTGGCAGTTGTAACTTGATACAGGTTTTCCGGCGGTCAAGAAAGAGGGTCTGCTATGAGACTTCGTAACACAGTTGTATTCGTCTTGCCTGGGAGACAAGTGAACTGTTCTTAAGTGATTTTTTAAGGTGTTTTAACTTTATAGTATTTAGGGGATCACGCACACGCATGTTAGTTCCACAAATTCATAACAAAGAAAGTGACTGAGAATTCTTTGGCATACCCGATTGGTTAAAAAATGTTGACGATAATTTGGGAAAAATCCCACTTAAAAAACAAAACTCTTGTTTTAAATTGGATTTTTCCTAAATTCTAGAATTTTCTAGAACACGTGCATGGGCGTTTTTAGGTTTACTATCGCGCCAAAATTTATCATTTCCTATAAATGTATCTGTTGAATAAAGCTCGGTGCAAAAACTCTATTTAGAATGGAAAAATAATGGAGTTGTTTCCCTATCCAATCATGGCCCCTTTTAGATGGTTGATGGTCTTTTCTCTCTCACACACACATGCGCGTGCGTGCACGTATGCAGACATATGCATACACACACGCGCGCACGTGCGCAAAGTCTGAATTAGCAATTTTCCTTTGTCTTGAGTATCTTGGTTTTTATATAATTGTTCCTTATGGCGTCTTTCTGAGCCACCATTAATATTGATTGAGTTTCTCTCAATGATTTCATCTTAACAATTACTAATCTCATTTCCTCAACAATTCCTTTCGTTTTTCTCCAGAAATAGTCGTTCAATTGTTCCTTTGATCGTCCTCTCAATGCACGTTAACGCAAGTGGTGTCTAGAGGTTGTCGTAGGAGATTAAGTGACAGCAAGCTTTCCTCGATTCCCAGACTCTAACATACCCTTAGGGTCATCGTCAATTATTATGAATTCGATATGTTCTTCAACTTCATTTCTTTAATGCTCTCTGGATATTTCCTTTTTTTCGTTTTTCTTCTTTTTGCTTTCTTCATCTTCACTCTCTCGTCTGTTCCAATCACATCTATGTTTTACTTGCTCACAACAACCATTTTCTCGTTAAAGTGGTTTGTCTGGATCTCGAAGTCTTAGAGTGTTTTGATTCTTTTATTTTTAGGACCGATTCTGACTTAAAAGTTTGTCTACATTCTATGGCGTACTATACTCCAAGCATGACAAAACTGAAAGCCTTTGAAAAAATGTTTTATTTTCAAAAATCTTGGAAGAAAATTAAGTTAGCTATTTTTTAGAATACTTAGAATAACATTTTGTCCTTTACCTGAGAATGATAGGATGTGCTGACAGTTAGGTAAATGAAGATATGTGTTTTTGTTGTGGACACTGTATTAAACTAAACAAACACGTAGTTAATTTTTTTGTAATATGTTGAAACAAAATCATTCACACAATTTACAGGTTTCATCAAACCTTTTATTCAATCTACCTCAGGGATTGGATAAAGAGTGCAGTTCAAATTTTCATTTAAATAACTGGGTTCAACAAGCAGTACCTGAAGAAGGCTGGAGGGCGTCAGCCGAAATATGTATATGATAATCAATCATCTCAGAACTATTGTTGTAAAACAAAATCATTCAATGAAAGTTTCAAAATCTTTAAAGCTAGTTCTTTATCTGATATGAGCGTGTAATATTTGCAAAACTATATTCGTATGAGCATGCTTTCTTTCCATGTTGAAAAAATAAAACACAGAAATAAGCATAAAATGTTACTTAAAGATTTATAACAAACCTTTTCCTTCATAGATGAAACAAAAAATAACAATTGGCAATGTGAAGTCAGAAGGAACCTTTAGTTTTTCACGGTCAACTGAATTGGTATATTTTTCATAATAAAAACGAGTTTCGTATTCACTGGGTTGATTATCATTTCTTGTAATATATCCAGCTATGTAAATGAGAGCCACTTTTATTTCATCTGAAAGAAATGGTTCTAAATTTTCCAGGTTGTCAAATATTTCTTAACCTTCCTCACAAAGTTTATAATCACAAGATGTACGTTGGTGACTTGGCTTAATATCAAAAGTATCAATCTTTATATTTTGAGTTAAAAGTAAAGATGTATGCTTAATATGCAGCGTTTCAATACACTGTTATACATTTACAAAATAGATACCACCTGATTCTTGACGAAGTTCACAAAATTCTTTTTGTAATAGCTCAGTCGTAAATTCTTCAAGTAGCACATATTTATGGTTTGTGACTAAAAGGGGTCGAAATAGACGAATAGTTGCATTGCAAGTATGGTGTATGGTTGTAGCAGTGTATTTGGCTAATTGTTTTATATAACTTGATTGCCAGAGCGATTTGACCAAACTCAATGATAAAAACAAGTCACCAGTCATTCGGTGATCTGATTTCAGCTTTGAGAGTCTCATTGTGTTGTTTATCAATTTGAAAGGTTTTAACATTTAAAATTTTCCCCCAGTAGAGTTTTGCCCGGGGCCTAAGGTGCCCTGCAAGAGGAATATCAAGGAGAAAGAGCTTTGACTATTTTTGAGACAATGTCTCATGGTGTGGCCATCCACCGCAGTGCACTTAAATCTTGGTCTTCTTTTGTCAAAAATTAGTTGGGTGTTCAAATTGAGTAAATAAATAAATACTTTAGAAGAACCTAGAAAAATGATTGAGCAGCACTTCCTTCGAATTAAATATATTAAATTTTATATGACATTAAATTTATGTACAAACATTATTAAATGGATTTTTCATTAATTTTGTAAGATAACATTCGGCTCTAATTTACTCTTTAATAGATAAATTTAAAAAATTAAGCTAAACATTAATGTTTGTTTATTTTACCTTAAAGAAAAACAACGAATAAAAAGTGATCCTATGAAGGCATTTGTTATCTATGATTAACGATGGTATTAGAGAAAAATATCAACGTAACTTTGTGAAATAATAATCGTAGTTTCTTTTGATAAATTTCGAAGTATAAAAACAAGCGTAGAAAAACGTATTCAAAAAATTTACGTCTGTTAAAAGTAGATGTTGGTTGGTTTATTGGGTTTTATGGCATATCAACCTTTGTAGGTTATTTAACGCCAAATCCATTTTTATGTAAATAATCTGTTCTTTTTAAAACAATTCAGTTTAGCATAAGTACACAGTTAAATTGTCAAAAACATTTATTTCAAACTATTCAAGAAGTTATATGTAACAATTCTGTTAAGTGTAAATACAATTTTAATGTCGAAAAACAGTTCTATTTCAAATAATTCAGTTAAGCATAAGCACGCATTTTAAATGTAAGTACGGTTTAATTGTCAAAAACATTTCTATTTCAAGCTATTCAGTTTACTCAAACAATTCAGTTTAGCATAAGAATACTGTTAGTTCTATTTAACCCATAAATAGGGCCTTATCAGGTGCTACCACTCCTGGCCAGAGTGGCCCTGGGAGCAATGGCAATGAAGGGGTACTCCGCATTCCCCAAAGCTCCAGCACTGCTGGAACCTCACCATCAGATTGTTTAGTGTCATATTCAGGACACTTGTTAAGGGGTGTCTTACCCCTCTGCAGAGAAGCAGTCGGTGTATTCTACAGACCCAGCCGACTGGGCAATTAAAAGTAGACATTAAAATCATATGATATTATTTATTTAAGTTATTTTTTTTTAATTTTGATAAATGAATCATTACAATTCACTCTATAACAAAAAGAAAATGAAGGAAAAAAATCATACTTTTAACTTTTAGAAACATATTCAGGTCGTAAAATATAGAATTCTTTTTGAAGCGTAACTTTAGTTTTTTGTTGTTTGTTTGTTTCTTTGCGCGTTTGTTGTTGGTTTATTAAAGATTATTGGATAGACTCTAAACAAAAAAGGTTGAATGATTAACTTAAAACTTTAACAGAAAAATGTTGTGAATGACTATTTAGGTAACTTTTTACCATAGTTTAAAAAACCTTTAAAAGACCCTGGAAAAATGACCAAGTAATTTCGGTCACGTTCAGTGTTTTTACAATATCAAAAATAGATATTGAATTAGATATCTATGATTTATTTATCATCAAATTTATGTAAAAACATTCTTTATGTCTTTTCATTCATCTTGTAATACAAAGACATTACATTTACTTCCATTTTACGTTTATGGAATTTGCAAATCGGGAGTTAAAAATAGCTCCAATGTTATTGACTTATTTAAAAGTTGGATTGTTACTGCCCTTTTGTGGGTATTCAAATAAACTAGCGGATTTTTTTCGTTAGTCTGCTGGTCTGTCAGGTGAGAGTTGAAAGCAAGGTCTGATTTCTTACGGGATCCATACTCTGTAAGAGAAAAGTTAAAGCCAGCGTGCCTGCCAGTCAGCCAGCCAGTTGTGAAGGGTCGGAAATCAAGAGCAACTTTTTCACAGACTCCACCGTTCTATAATGAACGGAGTAAAAATTTACAATTAACTAAGTGATAGTTAATTGGTTTCTGCATTAGAAGAGAAGCCTAGAATTGTTCTACCTTCTCAATATGAGTAAGTCTTTAGAGTTTCAAGAAGAAAGGACGGTAGAAGAAATTTAACGAAAAGCGTTAAATTCCTCAGAGCACCATCCTTCAGAATAGTCTAGAAGCTACGGAGAAAAGATGCATACAACTGGAATAGTGAAGAAAATTATTTTCAACCCGTGAAAACCATGCGCCAGAAATTTCAAAGAAAGAAAAGAGAAAAGAGAACCATATTTGTATTTCTGTTAAAAAATTGTTTTTATATTGTACAAAGTTTTTGATGTTTCGGTCCAACGGCGAGTAAGTCTATTTGACTTTCCGATTCTATCCTTTTATTTATTTGTTTATTTATTTGTGTGTGTGTGTGTGTGTGTGTGTGTGTGTGTGTGTGTGTGTGTGTGTGTGTGTGTGTGTGTGTGTGTGTGTGTGTGTGTGTGTGTGTGTGTGTGTGTGTGTGTGTGTTAAATCGAATATTGTGTTTTAGTTCAACTATGTACAGCAAAATTTGTGCAATATCAGTGTAAACATATGTGTTGAATTAATTTCTTTCGAAATAAATTCTTTGTGATGGTATAAAAGTGTTTGTTTGTCTCTGAAATATAGTTGTTGTTGTTGTTTTTGTATGTTAATCGGTTAGTTACTCCTCCCCTTCTGCTATGAGATTTTTTTATAATATTTCCTTCTCTTCCCTTCCCAGTGAAGATTCTCAGATTCTTGGACGGCAACATTCGAGGCTTTGTTAATTTCCCTCCACTAGTTAAATGGTAGATTTAAACAAACGTAAAATAGTTTAATGTTTAAAATAAAAACACAAATTACTCATAAAAGAATTAAACTTTATCGATGACTAATTCTTATGAATTACAATATCAAAGTAAAATATTAAAATGACTTTGTGACCATTTGCTAATTATAGCATTTTATTTTGATTTTACATAAATTAAAAAAAACATTTGCTGTAAGAACGGGTGCGTGTAAAAAAAACCTTTGGAAATCTAAATTTCATGGTAGAAGCAAAGGACACTTGCTTTTTTTTGCTTTTGAGAAGAACCTCTGTAAACTTTAGATAAAAAATGTTTTACAAACTTTTTCTCTTTAAGTTTGTGAGACATTTTTCACTTAAAGTTCATTACTAATAAACGTTACTTTTACAATGTTAGATAAGAACCTTTAAATTCAATGTGACAAGAAAACCAAGATGTATTTTACTGGTTCCGGATAGGCTTCACTCTTCCAACGCCTTCTACGCTCACCCTGTACTATACGAAGTTAGTTGAAATATTTCTGAGCTGAAATAATCTGATCATAAAGTAAAGTCATCAATGATATTAAAAACCTTAGAAGACTGAGATAGACACACGGTTGAAAACAAGTGTAAAAATTGTTTATCAATCGGGTGAGTTACAACGTGACTTCCCATCCACCCCACACTGCCTGGTACTGGTCTCTTTGACAAAGTTGACGGTCGGTAAGATTCATGGCTAATCTAAAAATATTATCGTGACAGAGATAAAAAAAAATAGGGAACAACAATATCTAACGTTCAATTCCAAATGGTCAGCACGTCTTTCATCTCTGGATTGCAACTTCTTCAATATTTCGATTCCAGTATTACCTGACCCTAGAGAAAAAAAAAAGAGGATACTATCCTCTTCAGATGGTTTTATTACACTCTTCTGTGCACATCTTAGCGACTTTTCGAATCTTCCAGAATTTGGATCCTTATGCCACAGACAAGAAAACCCTGTACATGCCTGTTTGTGGTTGGTCGGCTATAACCTAATTTTTTTATCGAGACAATTAATCAGAGTTTTCCATCTAGCCAATCAAATAATGCAGAGAGCATAACATCTATTTAAAAAATTGGAAAATTATCCAATCTAGCAAAAATTGTAAGCGATCCCCAAATTCTCTATTTGTCAAAATTGAGTTGAATTTTACTTTTTACAGTTTTCTAGTCCTGTTGAGTTCCCTGTTTGTTTCCTTGTTTTTACTTTTGTCAGAGGAATTGCATTTTCTAGCGGTTATCATGCTTCGTTCTCTGCTCACGTGTGTGCAGTGGTGTACTTAGTCGCTCTCCCATAGAGAGCGACTTTTTAACACATTAGTTCTCAAGTGAAATTAAAATCGAATCTCATTATTGTTGTTTTGTCTTTTACTTTTAACATTTTTTCTATTTTAACTCCATTGCGTGACTTTCTAAGAACTTTCTGGATCCATAATTTTGACTCCAAGTGTTTTGAACTCTATGTTCGGTTTTCAATGATGAGTTGCCAGACTTAGGGATCTGAGGAAATAAAACACAACATGACGTATAACCCTCCTTCCACTTTGCCTCACTAACACTTAACGATCCCATTGAGTTTCATTTTTTAATGTCGCATGTTACAGTCGGTGACATTTCAGACATAATTATATTTTTAATGACACGTGAAATTTAGGCGCCTAAACACACGTATGAAATGACGATATGTATCAATAGAAACGCCCGAAACCTGTAATAATTATGTACTTCCTTTAAAATTGTACCCATCTTGTTTGTTTGTTATTTTACGTAAAAAATAAAACTGAAAAATGAATTCAAAATTATTCAGTACGTTACCTGGTACCTTTATATGTGCTCACGCTTCATACATTTAGGATCTGGCAAGGTCCCTGTCTGTGTATATTTCATAGGTTTTGTAATAACATTGAACACAGTTTTTTATACTGAGATGTCAAATTCCCTACCCCACCCCCACCCCCTCTCTCTCTCTCTCTCTCTCTCACTCTCTCTCTCTCTCTCTCTCTCTCATCTTTAGTCATCTTGCTCAATCCAACGGTAACTTACTATCCTGAGTAACTCACTGTAGATATACTCGTTATTAAATGTCCACTATTGGTCTCTAAAATCTTTCTGAATATCTGAAAGATTTTTTTCTTATTTCTTATTTTTCTTATTTCTTCTTATTATTTTTATTTCATGTATTTATGTTTGAACGGCTGATTTCGATTCTAGTGTTTTTGAACATGGTGCCGAGTACGTTACTTCTTACAAGCATGACTCTACCGTTCCACATTTTGCTGAGTTTCCAGGCCAAGTTCTGGAATATTTTCAAATTTTCAGTTTCTTTTGTTTTCAGCGTATGGATCACTGGCACAGTTAGAACGGAAATTTAAGATTTTTTAATACAAATCGTGTAATTGCCAAAATTATCTTTTTGAATTGTCAGTGCAAAAGTAAAAATTAAATGCCTAGTTAGTAAAATTATGAATTGTGACTAAACAATTAATATCAGAGGTTAATCAAAGGTTAATGTTTTCATCTCCGTCGAAAAGCGAAAATGACCTATGAACCCAAACTGGACAGTTTATATTTGGGGTTTAATTTTTGAATCATCGGGTTTTGCTTTGGATCGGTTGTCTATTGCGTGTGTGCATTGCGTGTATGCATCGCGTGGGCGAAACGAAATGTGCATATAAGAAAATCACTTTGTGGGCGAGATAGTCTGGTGAAAACTGCAGAAAAGAGCGTATCTGTGTACCTTTGTGTATCACACACACACGCACATATCAAAACACAGACAGGATGCAAACTTTAGCTGTCTCTGAATCGTCATTACTTCATATTATTATTCGATTATTTTGGCCACATGTATTGAATATACCATAAATCAATCCAGATTGTTGTTAATTTCTTCTGGTGTGAATACGAAAAACTTCTTCCTTACAGGTTACCAAGTTGAATACTTATAAAACCACGGCTTACGGACAAAAGAATAAAAACTGACTTTCTTCTTTTATGAAAAACACAACACTCGACGATTACCAACTGAGGCAGCGACTGTATAACTCATCTGATCAGTAGCCAACAGAAAGCTCGAGACATCAGAACAACCATAGATCCTAACTGAGTGGCACATGTCTAAATAATAAAGGGGTCCATAAGACGTGTAAAAGCGGTTTATATTTATACAGCCACGTTAATGATTTGGCAGATCTTCTTTTATTCATTTACAAAAACCAAATCCGGCGGAGTGGTCATTATGGACCAAAAAGTCTAAATCAATTCTTTATTTCGAAGTTCATACTGATATTATTATTATTTGTACTGATATCATTTGTTTCCATAGTCGAACCTAAAACGTTTGCATTATTCCCAGTCTATAACTGTTCTTACTCCGTCTTGCTGTTTGTATTTCTTTCGAGCCAACTTACTGCATTTACATATTTACTGCATTTACAGTTTTATCTATCTCTTCACAACGAGGTATGGACTGTGTTTTTCTTAATTTTGTCTATTTTTGCTTCGATATACTTCTGATACATTTATTCTGGATTAAAGCGATAAAAGGTTTGGTTTCTCTTTTTAGATGACTTTAACATGACAGTTCGTCTTCGTTAGGTTTTATTTGTCTTTTAACTTAAGAGAGTTTTCGTTTCCAATTTTCAATTCTTTATTTCATTCCTCCCTATTCCAGTGTTTGTAGTCCTTTCTGTTGTTGTTTTAGAACTTTTCATTTTACTTTTGTAGTGAATGAGTTAATTGCTGTGATTTAAGGGGGTTACTTTCACTTTCAGTTCCACCACAAATACAACGCAAATTTTACAAGCACGTAAACAAATGGAATATGACAACAACGAACATTAAGAAACGAACAATTTAATAATCATAATAAACAGGATAAAAATAATTAGAAAATACAATCTTCATGTTATGTACGTATGTGTGTATGTAGAAAATACACTTGTGGTCAGTTGAATGAAAATAGGATTGTGTGTTTACATGTTAATAAAGTTTATTAAATAAATGGGTCCATAGTTGGCCGAAGTAAAGAAGATAAAAATTTGACTTTACTTACATACATGGGTATGTGTGTGTGTGTGTGTGTATATATATAAGTGATGGACCGTAAATATGGGTCTTTGATTTCTTAAGTTCGCCAGTGCGTTTTCTTGTGATCTTGGCGACAAGGTGTCACATTAATAAAAGAAGGTTGCATGTCTTTTCCCTTTGAGTCTTATGGCGTGGCTCTCTGCTGTCCGTTCATGACCTCTCGTTGTGGAAAGAATGAATGACTTAGTTGATTAAATTCTTCGTTATTTATACTTTTTGGGGTCACTTAAGTGGATCAAAAAATAATCTGTTAAATCAATTTGTCCATATTTGGCCGAAGAAAAGAAGATAAAAAGTTGACTTTACCCACATACATGTGTGTGTGTGTGTGTAAATGATTGACCGTAAGTATGTGTCCGCACGTGCGTTTTTTACGATCTTTGGCGACAACATGTCGCATCTGATAGTCAGTAAAAGAAGGTTGCATGCCTTTTCCCTTTGAGTCTTATGGCGTAGCTCTCTGCTGTCCGTCCATGGCCTCCTATAGTGGAAAGTCTTTTTGGTAGTGGAAGGAAAGTCCTTTGGTAGTCGAATGCCTTAGTTAATTAAATTTTTCGTTATTTATACTTTTGGGGGTCACTAAAGTGGATCATCTATCCATCGGATTTTGATTGTATACTGCGTTGCAGTGTCGGAGCAGTATGTCGTCGAATTGTCTGGTCTTCCATACTTCCGGGGGAATTTCGTCCAGCCCTGCAGCTTTCCTATTTTTAATTTTTCTGAGAACCGAGTCGAGTTCTTCTTGTGTGAATGGTCCTAGTTTAATGTCTAATTGTTTGCTAATTATTCTGGTGATTGGTTCATGCGTTATTTTTGGTGGGTTTCCAAGTAAGTTTTCGAAGTGCTGTTTCCACAGTTTTATTCTTTCCTGTTGGTTTGCTGCTTTAAGTTTTGCTTTGGCTGTGTTCTTTCTTCTGCTTACTTCGTTTATTGTTTGCCAGGCTATTCTAGATTGTCTATCTTCCACCGAGTCTCTAATCTTATCTATCTGATTTTGAATGTATTCTGTCTGTTCCTTTATATATATGCCTGCTAATTGATATTGTGCCGTTTTTAGTTTTAAGGCATTTGTGTTTGTTGGGTTTTTTCGATAGTTTTTGGAGGCTGTTTTCAGTAGTGCACGTTTTTCTCTCACCGCTAAAGTTTCCCATGGGACTCTATATTTAGTTTTAATTTTTGTTGGAATGTATTTTGCTGCTGCCTCGAGGTGTGCATTGACGAAATTTTCGTATTCGTCGTTTGGTGTACTTTTTTCCGTCTTTTCTTGTTGTGTTTCGAATCTGTTTCTTAATTCTAATACGTATTTATCTCTTATATCTTTGTTGTTTAATAGGGCCCAGTCATAGTGTTTGGTGGTCGCTGTTCGTTTGGCGTTTTTTCGTAGGCTTAACCGTATTTTCGCCGTGACTATTCGGTGATCGGTGGACACACCCTCAAAAGAGGAGTATGCCTCGCAATTCAGTGCATAATTTTTCCATTTCTTGTTTATAAGGACGTAGTCTATCTGAGCTTTAGTATTGTTTGCGTACGTGTATGTCCATAGTTTGCCCTCTCTTTTTTGGTATTTTGTATTGAGGCATGCTAATCTGTTTTCTATCATGAAATCTGTTAGATGTTGCCCATTCCTATTTGACGTGTTGTGGAGGCTGTATTTGTTGTTTCCGTTTTTCCCGATTTGGGCATTCATGTCTCCGCCAATGACTAACATGTTGTGTTTCGGGATGCTACGCACTAATGAGGATAACTCATCGTAGAAGGTGTCTAGTTCCCCTTCCCTAAAAAGGGGGACCTCGGATTAGCCAAAAACTACCGAGGCATAACACTTACATCCATAGCTGCCAAAATCTACAATGCCCTACTACGAAACCGAATAGAACCCAAAATCGACAACATACTTAGAAAAAATCAAAATGGCTTCCGAAGAAATAGATCCACGACCTCACAAATATTAACCATCCGCAGAATCCTTGAAGGTGTACGGACAAAGAACCTACAAGCGACATTAATATTTGTCGACTTTACCAAGGCTTTCGATTCCATTCACAGAGGAAAGATGGAACAAATCCTACTAGCGTACGGCATACCTAAAGAAACCGTAGCGGCAATAACAATACTCTATAGAAACACTAAAGTAAAAGTACGATCACCGGATGGAGACACAGAATACTTTGACATTGTAGCAGGAGTACTACAAGGGGACACGCTGGCCCCGTACCTCTTTATCATTTGTCTAGACTACGTACTTAGAACATCGATTGACAAAATCAAAGAGAATGGCTTCGAACTGACGAAGAAAAGAAGCAGAAGATACCCCGCAACAACAATTACCGATGCCGACTACGCCGATGACATAGCGATACTGGCAAATACACCTGACCAAGCCGAAACACTTCTGCATAGTTTGGAACGAGCAGCAGCAGGCATAGGCCTCTATGTTAATGCACACAAAACGGAATATATGTGCTATAACCAAACGGGGGACATCTCCACTCTAGAAGGAACCCCACTTAAACTAGTGGACAAATTCACGTACCTAGGAAGCAGCGTCGAATCAACCGAAAAGGACATCGAAACGAGGTTAACGAAAGCATGGACAGCTATCAATTGGCTATCGATTATATGGAAATCAGACCTAACCGATAAAATGAAACGCAGTTTTTTCCAGGCAGTGGTCACATCGATACTGCTATATGGATGCACTACGTGGACGCTAACGAAACGACTGGAGAAGAAGCTAGATGGCAATTACACAAGAATGCTGCGTGCAATCCTGAACAAGTCCTGGCAGCAACACCCCACAAGACACCAACTGTACGGCCACCTACCCCCAATCACGAAAACTATCCAAGTTAGACGAACCAGACATGCAGGACACTGCTGGAGAAGCAGAGATGAACTCATAAGAGATGTACTCTTATGGATCCCCACACATGGCCGCGCAAAAGCAGGACGACCAGCTCGAACGTACATTCAGCAGCTATGTGAGGATACAGGATGTTGTCCTGAAGACCTACCTAGGGCGATGAACGATAGGGAGGAGTGGCGAGAGAGGGTCAGGGATATCCGTGCTACCAGCGCGATATGATGATGATGATGAAAGTGGATAAAAAAATAGGATATTGTTAAGTTTTATTGCGGGCCCTAAAATTCAAGCGCGTAGACATTTCTTGACCAATCAGATTCGTATATTTACTTATTTGTTTAGAGCCTAAAAATTTTCTGATAACTAGTTT
Source organism: Sepioteuthis lessoniana (assembly GCA_963585895.1). Taxonomy (NCBI): domain Eukaryota; kingdom Metazoa; phylum Mollusca; class Cephalopoda; order Myopsida; family Loliginidae; genus Sepioteuthis; species Sepioteuthis lessoniana. The sequence goes on along the minus strand of OY757923.1, from coordinate 74,039 downwards.
CTGAGCCGGATTTTCTAGAATGTTCTTATTTTGTGTTTTAAGCTGATTGATTGAAAAATACGAAAATGTAACTTAATTTGGTTTCTAAAATTTTTCTTGATCTCCTAAAATATCTTACTCTTATCTTTTCAATCCTTTCCTCTTTATTTCTATATTGATAGGGGATCTTCCAGACGGCTTTTTCTTAATATTTACAACTACAAAGGATTTTCCTTCAGTAATCAGATTCACTTTCTTTTGAGAGCCAGTCGGGTTGCCACTGAAAATGTGTGCAAGTTATTGGTCTGTAGTTTCTAGCTTTTTAATGGTCTTTTTGGATTAAGTTTATTTTCTCTATTCAGCTACTTCTCTCTCCTTCAGGTAGTTTTGAATTTGCTCTGCCAGTTTATATAGTAGGGTAGCAAGATTTCTTAAATTGAAAAAAAATTAATTTCATCTGGTCTTTGTGCTTTCCATTTAGCTATGTTCGGAAGTTTTTTTTATTTTCATTTTAATGTTTCCTTCATATTCTTCGATGTCTTTTTTCACTTTCTCTGTTTTCATGAGCTCCTTTTGACTTTCATATATTTCGTTTCAGAAAATTTTTGTGAATTTTATAGAATCCGGTTTTCTTTTTTGTCTTCCTTTGTTGTTTAGTCTTTGAATAATTTACCTCTTTTTTATCATATGCATTGAATAAACTACTATCTGTATGATGTTCAATCTTTGAAATAATTTTGAAATTTTTTTACTTGAAGTTCAAAATTATTTGCTTTTTTTTATTATTTATTTCTGATCGATTTTCCTAAATTCTAGTGTGGGGTCTGTTTGTGTTCAACTTATCATTTAATGATTTTGATTCTCTTTATACTTTACCGGACTGTCTTTCCTATCGGATTTACGTAAAACTGAAAAAGCTACTCCCCATCTTAACAGATTCTCCCAAAGAATGATTGCGAAAAATTTACACCACTTGCCGAGAATTTTGCCAATATTATTGCATTTTATCGGGACTATCTAAATTGAACTACTCTTCAGAAAATATTATCTTCTTTCATTTGTATTTTTGGTCCAAGTTACTTTTTCCTTAGACTATTCGACGCACTTTTTCTTCTAAGAATCAAACCAGATTCCTTCTTTCTATACCTTTTTTTCTCTGAACTTGTTGAACATTTCTTTCAGTGTTATTACGATTAAGTTTATTTCCAGGACATATAGAGTACAATTTACTTTTTGTTGCTTCTTGAAGAATGTAACGACGGCCTGCAGGGGTCAATTTGGATGGGATTCCAGAATATTTTCTAGTGTTACACATGTCTTAATTCTTTAAACGTTTCTAAGGATGACGCTAACCTGTTCGATTTTTTATTTTACTGTAACATTTGTCTTATTTTTCTCTTTGCAGTTAGTCAAATTCTTTCATCTTATCTTTTATGATGAAGCTATTTCTTTTCTCAATTTCTAAAATATAAACAAATGCTGTTTATATAGTACATATTTTGTTCAATTATGAACTGAAAGCTTTTACAATCACGTGGGATAAAATCATGTCCACACAAATTTCTTGAAACTTTTGAAAAAGATCAGAAAATAATTTTTATGATTATACTAATTTTCATTCTTAGAACGTGATTTTTTTTTTTTTTTTTTTTTTTTTCAGATTTTGCATAAATGATCTAAAAATCAGTTTTCCAGACATAACAAAGAGGATTACGCACATAAGAACCAATATTCGAAATTTATAATTTATACTTGATGTGGTGTATGATAATTATTTCCATTCATTTACTCTTCATGCCTTCTGATGGTAAATAAAAAATAGTCAAACACTTGAAACAAAGATTAAATTTCAAATCGTTTATTATACTAGAATTTTCGTAATTTTGGGATTACTTTGATCATCTGATCATAAACATACACTTCAAATAAATTTAAATGTATTTTCCTTTCCTACGCAGGAGTTTGTCAAATCATTAATACAAATTAATTCATAATCATTTGCAAAGAAGCGTATAATCTTTTAAGTTAGACTATTTTCGCAATTGATGTGTGTAAATGTCTATATTAAATAAAACAATTGCAAATAATTATATGTGCATGTATGTAAGAATGTAGATTTTTTACTAACTACTGTTATCAAGTTTGTCTTGCAGGTCAACTCGGTAGAGTAATAAGTTCGATACTTACTGAGTGCCACACTTCTGTGGTTTTTTACCAGACTGATCTAAGCCAAATATATGAATATATTTCATGGGTGAAACATTGGACTTGTTGATTTCAGCAATCAAAAGCAGATGGACGGGATTTGGACGTTAAAATGATTATGGACACGTGGGTCCTACAAATGAATTACCCAGTTGTCATGGTCAAAAGAACTGGCGAAAACCAGTTGACAGTCACACAAGAAAGATTTGTGATCGATTCTGATTCATCTCAAAAGTTTAACTCCACTTTTGGGTGAGTTTTTTTCTTTAATTCTATTTTCTGTTTACGTTCCAATTTAATTTAGGAAATCTTTTTCACCCAATTTTCTGCTCGTGCCAAATACTGTTACTTAATATTTGATTTGTTATTATTGAATACCTATTTTTGACAGACATGTCAATCTGTGCTTTTACTTAGGTTTCTTAATGTATTCCTCTCAGTTTTGTCGCTTATAGATATAGCAAAAATGTATTTGACATATTAATGGTATCAATTTACTTTGCGTTTTTGAAGGTATAAGTGGCAAATTCCATTTGTGTACACAACTTCTAAGGAAGGAAAATTTGGTAAAACAGCCAAAGACGTGATCTGGATTGATTATACGGCTGATAAAAGTAAGTATAACCACAAATTTGATGCGGTTCAAAGCATACACACCTTACATAGACAGGTAAAGCCCAATTTTTATGCAAAGATACACTAACAGAATTGGTAATTAAAGGCAAGCTGTTTGTAAAAAGTATCTAAATTAATAAACAAGCCACAAACAAAAATGTGAACCCACATAATACTAATCTTACGGTACCACAATCTTTTTTCTATGTTTAAACTTGATGACTGTTAATACTAATTTAATTCGCAATTCTTCGATGCATATCGATTATCGATGATAGAGAAATGACGTAAAAAAGTTCATTCATCCAAAATTCTTTGTTGAATTTATTAAGTCATTGTCTCATGGAGTAGATGATACAGTTCCATAACTAGTGATTATCAACTCGTTCCATTCGGTAATAATGTTCTTAAAAAGGTCTTATGTTAAACCTTTATGCAAATGCCTACATAGCAACAGAGAAATTCATTAAAAATTCAAAAGCTGAACAAATATTTTTCTTTCTAAGACAAGATAGCTTTATGAAAACAAAATTGAATCAGTAACTAAATCGTCCCTGAGAACCATATGAAAAAACAATGACAAATTTTTGAATCTATCTGACCATATTAGAGGTTAGATTATGTCTTTAATGTGATGGAAGTTTCTGATTGATATTGGACAATTTTCAACGAAAGCTGGAAAAGTATTTCCATCACATATATGTTTTGTATGGTGGAATTGTTAAAATCTACTTTTTCAAACTCTATAAATGCATGTAAATTATAAGCAGTAATTGATCGTCTGATAATTTTTAGGAACTCTATTATTATTATTATTAATAGTAGTAGTAATAGTAATAGTATTAGTATCTACACATCAAAATATGGTATATGCATGAATTATACCTTCCTAAGATTGTTGTATAGCCATAATACAACTGCACATATACATATACAAATATATGCAGAAACATAATCAACCGGTAATGAACGACTTCAATAACGAACGAATACACTTCTTTACAAAAATATAACTCTCACACTTTATTCTCGAAAGGGTGATATTCTATTGTGTGTGTGAGATGAGTGGAGACATGGACAGACTGCTATATTGACCCAAGTTCATCTCTTGACCATAGTAGCACTTCTTTCGCATCTTGGCTGGGGTTGCTCAACCGTGGGTCACTGAGGACCCCAAACCCTCAGTCTGCAAGCTGTTTCTCACCTTGGCACTCCTGTCTCAACTGCCCTCGACGGCCGCGGACACCCTGTCTATATTCCTTTCTAACGTCCACCTGCTTCCGCTGTTCTTCCGCCTATTTACACAGGTGCATCTCTTGATTGACGGCTCAGTCGAGGGTCAATATATAACAAGATCACAGAGAGAGAGAGAGAGAGAGAGGGAAATGGTAAATGATCACTGGGAGATAGAGGAAGAGAGAGAGAGAGAGAGAGAGAGAGAGAAAGAGAAATTATTACAATGACAGAGAGAGAGAGAGAGATTCACATAACCATAAATCACAACAAATGCAGATTTTAAAACAACTAGACTGAAACACCATTTTACAACCTCTTCATTTATCGCATACATACTTGTTACAATCGATTCTCCAAAAACAATTACTTTACAGAAGAATTTTTTCTTGAGACTTTCAGTCGAGTATTTGTAAAACCAGCGATATACTGAGGTGTAATTACTTAGAATATTCGAACTATTGACCTTATCTTTATTATAATAGTCTTAATATTTTATTCAGCTTTTTGATCAATGGTTCCCAAATCGTCTTTATCTCTATACTTGGTCTACTCAACAGGTCACGGTAGCCAAACATATGCACTACTTCTTTAAGACGTCTTATCCTCTAGTGTTCTTACTGGTCTATTATTCTAACTTGATCCCACAAAAGCAGATGGTTTTTCCTTTTCTTTAAAAAAAATTGTGATATGAGCTTGGTTAAAAACTTATGATAGTAAAGAAGAGTATCTCAGGCGTTGATGGGGACATTAGGTTTATAACACCCAAAAATTCACTCTGAATTGTCCGGCAAGGACACATGACGCAGTGTATGTTGCGTTTGGTCGGAAAGTGCTTCTGAGTGAAATCATCTGAATAACACGGAATACTTACTTTAACGTAACACTTGTACCCGGTGATGGTTAACAGAATTAGAACAGTCTACCTTTGTGGATTAAATAAAGGGTTCAGTTCGAGATTCTGTCTGGGCTCCCGAGTTCGAAATGAAACACCTGAAGAAGGCCGAAAGACATATCGACCGAAAAGTTGTGAGTATAACAATAAAGATGAGGTAAATAGTCCGAATATTCTAAGTAATAACAATTATCAAGCTTCGTTCAGATATTTAGACAAATATTTTTAAGGTGTAATCATTTTTTGTTCTCTTTTCAGCTACTATTGCTGATCAGTCACTGCCATTGCTGAGGGATGAGAATGGCTGGTATGTTGGTAACTGTTTGAAATATGGACACTACAGAGTTAATTACGATGAGGGGAATTGGTACGCTCTCATTAAACAATTAAACATGGACTACAAGGTTGGTGAATTGATTGTTTAATTCTGCAAATTCATGTGTTAAATGCGTAAAAAGTATTTCACCGGGTTTGTAAATGGTTCATAATAACATCATAGATTTTTTTAAATAAATTTTTGCTTATGCCTAAATATTTTTGTTTCTGAATATCTGTATTCCTCAAAAAATGCCTGATCCAACTTCCTTGGCAGTTCTATGGTTCATGTTTATAAGACAATGATTTTAATTTCGAGAAAAGATTTACTTTTTAAATATGTAATATAATTAAGGTAATTAATTATATTCGTTAATTATTTTATTTGTATAAATAATTATGAGTTAACTGAAATCTTTGAATTGAACTGTAAGTTTCATGCGAAGGTCAAATGGTGCACTCTGGTTCCATGGGACGACAGTCGGCCTGTCATAACAAAAGTTCTGTTTTGAAATCCGCGGAAAGGCTGGATGTTAAAAAGATAAACACTTTGAATAAGATCACGTAGCACTAAAAGTTAAAGACACGTGTTTTTATCCTCATTAGTTGTTGAGATAATTAATATATTATTTAAGCAGGGAGATTTTGGGAAGCCAGTTCAATTTAGGACAGACAGTCAGAGACAGTCGGTTGAGTTCAGAGATTCAGAGAAGGCAGTTGTCGGAAAAGAAGAACAAAATCGGTATTTCACTTCGTCCACCATCTATGAATCTCATAGCGATTCTATGGCACAAGTAATTCTTTCTATCTCTCTCGTTTCGTGTCTACTAGAAAAACAATAGAGAAAATAAATTTTCGTATTAAAAAAATCAACTGAGTCGCTTTGTACTTTGAAGAAATGTAACACCCTTATTCATATCTGCGTGCGTAATATAACACCTATTGATATTGAAGGTGGTAAGTCGGTGAAGCAACGTTGCAAATATACTGACCTTGATTTCGTATTTTAAAAAATGAGAACTCTTCTTCAAAAATTACTATTATTTCCTTACATTTTTTCATGTTTGTAGTCATTGTTTGTTTTTTGTTTTTTGTTTCTTTGTTTGTAGTGATTTTTTTCTACATCTGCATCGAAGTTATAGTAATTGTAGAACTTGAAATGCTTTACGGTTTTCGTTTCAACGTGAGTGAAAAGGTCAATTGTTATTTTTATAGTCTATTCTTGTCGTTAAGTATGTTTCCAGACTTAGAATAGAAACTGAACTTTATTGAGTGTAATAAAAGTCTATCTCATTCAAGTCGGAAGCAAATAATGTATAGATTTTAAGTATATAAAAGAACAATTTTTACAATATAGATTCTATAAAGTCAAGCATTACAAACATTTAGAAAAACACAGTAAAAACAAAGACCAGGCGGTAAATTTATTGAAAAGGCTGGTGTTTTTTTTTTTTGTTCTTGTTTTGTTTTTTGCTTTTTGTTTTTTTTTTGTTTGCTATTTTTCTTTTTGTTTTGTTTTTAGGTTATTTTCGTTTGTTTGTTCGTTTTTTGTTTGTTTGTTTGTTTGTTTGTTTGTTTTTAACATCAGTTTATTATTTTGGTATTAATTCCTTTATCTTATGGTGATTTAAAGAAATTAAAGTAACTTTTTTTGAAACAGTCGGTTTTTGTTTTAATTTTGTTCTTTTCTGTTTTATTTTGTTTTGTTTGTTTGTTTTGTTGTTTGTTGTTGTTTTTTTTTTTTTGGTTTGTTTTTGTTTGTTTTTTTTACTGATGTCATTTTTCTGGAAAATGTGGAACTGGGAGCTCCTGAAGTTTGAAAATATGACAGCGAAAGGGTTTACCAAGAAATAGATGACTTATCAAAGGCATTATAATGAAAATCTAATTTTATCTGTTGTATTTCTTAAATCAGCTTCGAATGAACAAGATTTCCATTTATTTATCCATAGAATAGAAAGACCAAATTCAAAAGTTGGATCCTTGATTTAAAAAAAATTAAGTTTTAGAAATAAGAAATGTAATTTTGTATCAAATTTAGCAAAAATATCAAAGGAACTCTCTTTGTTTCTTTTTATGCTTTTCATACCACTTCCAAACCTACAATATCTTTCACGATAAAATATTCCAATAATAGCAATTTCAGTAACGCTCAACATGTTCGGTATCACTACAAATGAGTATAATCATGTTCTTGAATTTGATGGTTTCTAAAACGTCCACAAATTATTATCAAAGCATATGATAACATAAAATGAAATGTTTTTTTTAATCCTTTTATGACTTACTATTTTGCTCTTTGCGAACTTTTCTCGGGCGAGTTCGCACTCCCATCGCGCTATTACGTTCGCTATCGGATTAATACTCTTGGGAAAAATATGAACGCACCCCCTCATAAGCTATGGGTTAAATATTACCACAACTGTTCGCTTAGAATAATGATTTTGGCTTTAAATAACCAACGAAGATTGATATGCCTTTAAACAAAGAAACCGAAACAAATTTTTCACACCAGTAATAACTAACGCGTTTCCTTGAAGACTGGGTGACAGAAAGTCTCCTCAACTCTTTAGGATTCTCTTTTTTTTTTTTCGATCTCAGCAGTCCCATGGTTTTGACACTTTCTATTCTTATTCAGATTTCTAATTTCCCCGTTCTCTATTCTAGAGTTTCTCTTCCATGTGCTCTGACTATGACTGGTATTACTGTCACCTTCATATTCCACAACTTTTTAACTCACTGACACTTTGCTGCATTCGCTTATTATGTTGTTTACAATTTCCCACCTCTCTCTCTCTCTCTCTCTCTCTCTCTCTCTCTCTCTCTCTCTCTCTCTCTCCATAGTTTACAATTGCTTTTCTTTGGGGTTCAATCTATTGTAAATTCTACATAGTTCTTATGTCGTTATTTTAGACTACTTTAAATAATAATTTCATTTCTCTCAAAAGATTCCATCTTTAAAGCCAGTCTCAGATCCTTTCGAGTGCATTATCCCTAGTGTGTCTTCTCAAATTTCTATTGAGTTGTTTATCTTCCTATTTTTTTCAATTTAATAATTCCTGTTTTTCTGTCTTTCCTTGTGTTCTTTTTATTTTTGCTGTTATTGGCTGTTGTGATTTCTCTATCTTTACTCTTGTTTGTATATTCTTATATATGTTTCCAAATTTCACTCTTGTCCATTTTCGGAAAGGTTCTGAGTATCTTACCAGAAAGACTGCCTAAGTATTTATTCTCTTTAAGTTTCTGCTGCAAAGTTTGTTTTCCAGTAGTTTCTTTGTCCATCTGAGGTATTCTTCCCGAATTTTTTTCTTTTGCTTGCAAGCATTCGCTTCTAATATTTTCAGGTATAGCTTTCCTTTTTATCGAGCATCCTGATGCTTTCCTGATAAGGTAATTTAAATCTATGATTTTAGGTAATTGACGTCATCAACAGAGGGCAGATTATCGATGATGCCTGGAGTCTTGTAAAGTAAGTATTATATTTTTCATTCTCGCTGTTGTTTGCATTTTATTTCTTTTTCAGATTTTCGTGATTCACTATTCATTCAATCTATTCATTTTCATACTCTTCAAACTCACCATCAAATTATTTCTATTTATTTATATATCTAAATTGATCCTGGATCAGCGATGCCTCCATGCAGCTATTAGAACAAATTAAAAAATCCGTCAACCATTGTTTCAGTTCGGTTAAATTAAGAGTAGTAGGTGTGCCACATACCTGCCTAGACTATGTGCTTAGAACTTCTATTGATTTAATGAAAGAAAACGTTTTTAAGCTGCCAAAGGAAAGAAACAGAAGATACCCCGCACAAACAATTACGGACGCGGACTACACCGATGACATAGCGCTTTTAGCAAATTCACCTGCCAAAGCCGAATCTCTGCTACATAGCCTGGAACGAGCAGCAGGTGGTATAGGCCTCCATGTCAATGCGGACAAAACAGAATACATGTGCTTTAATCAAAGGGGTGACATCTCCACACTAAAAGGTGGACAAGTTCACCTATCTTCGGAAACAGCGTCTCATCAACTGAGAATGATATCAACACGCGACTAACAAAGGTATGGACTGCTATCGATAGGCTATCAGTCATATAGGAGTCAGACCTGAACGATAAAATAAAACGTAGTTTTTTCCAAGCAGCAGTCGTGTCGATACTGCTACATGGATGCACCACATGACACTAACTAAACTTATGGAGAAAAGGCCAGACGGCAATTACACAAGAATGCTGCGAGCTGTATTGAACAAGTCCTGGAGACAGCACCCTACAAAACAGCAGCTGTACGGCCACCTACTACCCATCACGAAAACTATCCAGATTAGATGTGTTATATAATTTAGATAATAATCTTTTTTTATTGATCAGTTTTCGTAAATTATATTTTATTATCTAGTTTGTCTCTTAGTTCAAGAGCAATAGTCAGATTGTGCAGTTTTAAGCCCGCGCTGAATAGATATGACAATCATCATCTGTCTTAATAAACCCCCAGACAGGAAATGGGGCTGGACGGCTGTTGGAGTGAATTGAGAGTGTGGATGACGTCATGCCCGGAAGAGATATCCTGATAATTTGAAGATTTTGAACAGACCCAAAAAACCCAGCTTTTTTCAGATCTGATCAAAGCAGATCAGTATGGGTCTCGACCGGCTGAGGTGGGCTGAGATCTTGGGCACCACAAGATGCGCCGTGCGTGGAATGGGGGTCAGTTAGCATATGCTTTTATGATTTGAGTCTCTCTCCTCGTGTCGCCAAGAAATGAAGGTAGAAAGAAATAAACTCGTTCGTACCGCCTGTATTTGTATTACTGTTGTTATTGATATCTTTATGAGTATACAACAGACGAACCAAACATACGGGACACTGCTGCTGGAGGAGTAGGGACGAACTCATAAGTGATGCACTTATGTGGACCCCTTCACAAGGACGAGCAAAGGTTGGACGACCAGCTAGACACCTATCTACAACAGCTCTGTGCCGATACAGGATTTAGCCTGGGGGACCTCCTGAGAGTGATGGATAATAGAGACGGGTGGCGAGATAGGGTCAGCGAGATCCGTGCAAACAGTGCGACATGATGATGATGATGATGATGAAAAGTCGTTCTTAAATCTAACGTGTTGTTTCCCCGTAATGTCAAAGATAGTGTGACCTTCTCCAAAAACGTTCTCTCATTTACCGGATATAATGCGATATTTGCTATATAGGCAGCATTAATCAACGTTTAACGATTAGAATAAACCAATGTATTCCCTTGAGTATCCGAACACATACTTCTGACTACACTACGACGCCGAGCCGTTATAATTCAACTTCCGCCATTGGCCACCGTCTATTGACCAATCAGACCTGCGCATGCGTATACAGTTCCACTTAGTTTACCATCTTGGAGACATCAACAAATGAACTGCAGCTATTCATTCTGGAAGCATTACTTATAAAAAATACAAACAGGAATTATGTATATAAAAGCAATCCTCTACTCCATTGCTTTTTAATAACCTTCTTAGACCATCAGAAGAAAACATCATCAACTGTACCAACTCTGCTGGCTTACAGTAATTCTTTTTCAAAATGTTTTTCTTCACCTCTCCTGGGTTTTCCTTTGGTTACAACCCCATGCTTACTTCCTCAAGTACAAAATTGATTGACACCGACGATTCTCTGAAGAAAAGTAACCGAAAGAAAGGGTCCCTTTTTTTATGATCATCATCATCATCATCATCATGTCGTGCCGTTAGCATGGATATCCCTGACCCTCTCTCGCCACTTCTCCCTATCATTCATCGCCTCTGGCAGGTCTTCAGGGCTACATACCGTATCCTCACATAGCTACTGTATGTATGTTCGAGCTGGTCGTCCTGCTTTTGCTCGGCCATATGCGGGGGTCCATAGGAGTACATCGCTTATGAGCTCGTCCTTGCTTCTTCAGCAGTGTCCTGCATGTCTGGTTCGTCTAACTTGGATAGTTTTCGTGATGGGAGGCAGTTGGCCGTATGGTTGGTGTCTTGTGGGGTGTCGCCGCCAGGACTTGTCCAATATTGCTCGCAACATTCTTGTGTAATTGCCGTCTAGCTTCTTCTCCAGCCGTTTAGTTAGAGTCCATGTAGTGCATCCATATAGCAGTATCGACAAGACCGCTGCCTGGAAGAAACTGTGTTTCATTTTATCGGTCAGGTTTGATTTTCATATGATCGAAAGCCTATCGATAGCTGTCCATACTTTCGTTAGCCGTGTGTTGATGTCTTTTTCGGTTGATGAGATGCTGCTTCCTAGGTAGGTGAATTTGTCTACCAGTTTCAGTGAGGTTCCGTCCAGTGTGGAAATGTCACCTGTTTGATTATAGCACATATATTCAGTTTTGTGTGCATTGACATGGAGGCCAATGCCTGCGGCAGCTCGTTCCAAACTATGCAGTAGTTTTTCGGCTTGGTTGGGGGTATTTACCAGAAGCGCTATGTCATTGGCGTAGTCGGGGTCCATGATTGTTTTTGCGGGGTACCTTCTGCTTCTTTTCTTTTTCAGCTCGAAGGCGTTTTCTCTGATTTTATCAATCGAAGTTCTAAGCACGTAGTCTAGACAGATGATAAAGAGGTATGGGGCTAGCGTGTCCACTTGTAGTACTCCTGCTACAATGTCTCCATCCGGTGAACGTACTTTCACTTTGGTGTTTTTGTAGAGAATCGTTATTGCTGCTACAGTTTCTTTAAGTAGGCCGTATGCTAGTAGGATTTGTTCCATCTTTCCTCTGTGAATGGATCGAAGGCCTTGGTAAAGTCGACAAATAGTAATGTCGCCTGAAGATTTTTTGCCCGTACACCTTCAAAGATTCTACGGATTCGCTTTTTAAAGCAATATTTAAATTCCGTACATAGCACAAGATCTTCATATTTATATTGTATAAATTTCTGTGTTTGCTTATTCATTTTCAAATCAATTTATAAAAAGTAAACTGATATGAATAGAATTACAATAACTCTCTCTCTCTCTCTCTCTCTCTATATATATATATATATATATATATATATATATATATATATATATATATATATATTGAGCTTCTTTCGGTTCAACAAAGTTGTGTATTTTCAATACAATGCATCACGAATTGCTCGAATTGTTGCCAATAAAGTTCTGCACTGATGTTTCTTTCAGGATCTAGTATCCCGTCTTGGATAATAATTTTTCCCCCAAATGTATATTGAAACATTTTGTTAGTCAATGCTTGGTTTTAGTACTAAGATATAGGTTTATAACCGCTGTAGCAACAATTATGAAAATATCCAATCCAGATGTTGTCATTCTTAGTCAATGCACGTTGTTTGCGATTTTAAGAGATCATATCGAACCAAAAAGCATTCTTTAGATATATTTTCATTATACCTGAGATGACATAGTATAGTTGAACGGGAGCAGGATTCTATTTGTACGAAATTTCTAGCGCTTTAATAAGAATCTGCTTCAACATGTAAATTCAAAAGCATATCACCCAAAAGCGGTTTGTCTTTCCTGTTGAAAAATTCACTATCATCCTATTTAAATTTACTACCTTAATTTATGCCTAATCAGCTAATTAATAGCATTTACACTCAGTCACAAAATGAATATTATTTACAAATAGTCACCAACTGAATGATATTAATGCATAATCATCAAACTGACTGATAGAAAAGGCATTAAGCTGAATCTATGCATATTTACCAACCCCTCCGCTCGGGTAAGATATGACACAAGGTCAATTTTTAAGCTGAATCTATGCTTCACCTTGATTTTATTATCCAAACAACCTAGAATACACACACACACACACACATATATATACTCCCACGCAAACATATATACATATATATGTATATAAGCTTAGTCTAACAAAATACCACTGGAGTAATATTCAGCAAAACTAGTATAATAATCATTGTGTGAGATTTACCTGTGTTTATCCATGAATACAAATATTTTGGAACAAAAATAGCACCCAAATAAATAATTCTTTTTCATTACCTGTACTGCAATGACAATTTCTACAATTTCCATAATTATGTGGCCTTTTAGGAAATAACGTTTTTTTTTTTTTCTATGTTTAATTTACAGGGCAGATAAACTGGAAGTAGAAATTGCCCTCGGAACGCTGGAATTTTTAAACGAAGATGACAGCCTTGGACCGTGGAGAGCGGCTGCTGCCGAAATGTCATACCTTAAGACACGTCTTATTCGTACAGACACATACAAAGATTTGGAGGTAAAAAAAAACATTTATGGAACTCTCTGAAAAATGCATGGAGACATTTATGCATCAGTTGTCATGAAATATTAAGAAAGAAATCTTTGCGTGTAATGCTGATAAAATTTGTGATTTACGTTAATTATAAATTAAGTTCGCCAGCGAAATAAAAAAATAAGAGTTTGATTATACACAAAATCCTACTACAACTGAAGTTTTAAAAAAAATTCACCCAGAATTCATAACTTAGAAATTGTATTTGGTTATCAAAACCATTCTTTTTTACTTTATATCTTATGGATTCAAACGAATTATAAAGGAAGAAGATATTCTTACACCGTGAAGGGTGACATAAATTTGGCCACGAGAACAAAACAGACCTGCCGTCATAGTCTCATACCACCACACAAAAATGAATCGTCCAACATATGATCTTATAATAATTTGAATTACTGATAAAATTCATATATAGTTATATATATATGTGTGTGTGTGTGTGTGTGTGTGTGTGTGTGTGTGTGTGTGTGTGTGTGTGTGTGTGTGTGTGTGTGTGGAGAAGGTTAAGAATGAAATAGGATGGTATGAGAAAAAAAGGCAATATGGAAAATCAGACTAACGTATTTTACAATTGAAATAACGTCATCAGAAATTAATCTATTAGTTCACAAAAATTAGATTTTACCGTAAAAAGGAAAAACAAATTTCTCATCCGATGTAGAAACTTACGAAATAGCTTGTAACCAACGCTCGGAGTGTTTTATTTGTTTGTTTGTTTTGTTTTTGTTTTTTTTTGTTTTTTTTTTTGTTTTTTTTGTTTTTTTCATTATATGATTTATATTTTTTCTTTCAGTTATTTTTCCGTCGTTTAGTGGTTGGCCATTATCATCGTTTAGGCTGGGACAACACGGGAGCTGATTATACTGAATCGTACGTAACTGTTTTTAGGCATCTTAATCAATCTTTCTAAATTTCCAGTCTGATTGACTCATACGTATGGATCTCGATTAGACATACTCAGTGAAAAATATTATTTTCTATGTTTATTAGAGAAAAATTACTTAGAAACCCAAAAGGAATAAAACAGTGAAATTGTCTTTTAAGCATAATTCTTCATTTGGATAGAATAGTTTACATTTGAGCAGAAACCTGACGAATAGATGCAAAAACCCATGTTGACATAGAACCCAGTGTAATTGATTAAGAGAGCATGCTTTTTAGAGCAATATATAAACCATTATTATATCATGATTTATTGGTTTAATAATACGATGATTGATTCGATTATGCGATATGTTCAACTTCGCTTCTGATCGATTCCTCAATCATGCAATTATTTTTAGGCATCAATATAGAACGCTGCATTTTTTATTTAGTTTTTTTACTATATTAAGACCTTACTTACTCTATGAAGTTACAGTATTTTCAGAGACATGTTATGCATTATTTGAAATATAATTGTTTTTTTTTTATCTTGCTGCAATTTTATAATCAAATTCATTTTTTCCTTTCTTCTTACCACAAAGTTTTAGCTAAGTCATTCGGTTACAGGGGATACACTGATTCCTAGAGTCTTAACAATAGACTCCATTGTGTGTGGTATGGAGATACTCATTTTCTGTCATACGGTAGGAGGAAAGAGACGAAAAAAGGATTGAGTTTCTTGACTGGTTAAGTAGAAGGGTTAATTGATTCCGATAACTTTTGATCCGGAGAGTTCAAAAGAATCGAACACAAACTTAACTCGCTGTTAAGCAGATAGATTAAGTATAAATCAGACATTACACACAAACACACACCAATCCAAGGATTCTGGAGAAAGAATACAATCGAAAGGAATTCAGGGCGATATCAATGGTTGGATGGTCAACTTCATATAAGCTGACCAAAGATGCAATTTGATCGGTCAAAGCCACTTGAGATGAGATCCCCAGTAGATAACCGAAAATTCGCTGAGGAAAATCTTGGTTATCATTTCAAGGGATAACTATTTTTATAAGCCCGTCTATCACAGCTGACAACACAAAAGATTCAATTGTCATAAAAACAAAAGGCACGTACCATATAAGACAAAGGACGACCGTAAAGTAAAGACCCCAAGCCAACTCGTTCGTGGCAATTGACCATTCCTTTCGTCTTGTAGGTTTCAACTGATTCAGACGAAAAAATCCAATTCCAATAGCAATAGCAGAGTAGAACAGACGAGAGGCGATCAAAGAATGAACAGCTGACTCAGACAGAAGGCACTGAGGAAACACGTAGAATGGGAAGCAGCATTTCATGGGAATAGAAGCCGATACAACCAAACTTCCGTCAGTGGTTAAAGAGTAGCGACATGAAAAATTTGGAAGTGACAATTGTCCAAGCAGAAGGGTTCAGAGTTCCAAGTTGATGTAGCAGAGGAAAAACTAGGAAAAAGGGAAAATATAGAAGAGCCCTAAGATAGCTATGGTGAAAACCGATTGATTATGGTACAAATCCACAAACCAAACGGCAATGTTCAATCAATTAGTCGAAGGTATTGTTGAGAAATTCGGTCCCTAGCCAAGTTGACGATTCATGGGAATGATACAAAGTGTCGCATCCCTATTTTGGTGCATAGACTTGCGAGAAGTTACAATCAACAATGAATAAAAACGACACTCAGTCGTCGTTGTTTTTAATACAACTGCCGAGTGTCGCCTTCGTGTGTCCAGCTTTTTTGTTGTATTTCCCATCTGTTGGGACATGTCATCATGATTGTGACACACGGCTAGCGCCAACACACAGACACTTCGATCCTGAGTCGAGAGACTCCTTCAGAGCACTAATCACAACGTGAGTGGAGAGATTTCAAACTCAGGGCGTCCTGACCCACCATTAGGGATCGAAACATTTTCCCTGTTTTTTGGGGTTTTTTTTTTTTTTTTTTTTTTTTTGCTGTGCATCGTCCTCTGCGTTGTGTTATTTACTAGAACGGATCCTTAGCCGAATTCCTTGCCAGCCCGTTCTGTTACAATTCAAAAGCCTTCTACAAATGGCTGATACCTAAAGAAAGAAGATTCATATTTCAAATATTATTGTATTAGTATACTTGGCAAAATTCTTTTCTGTTTGCTTATGCCTGACTAGTGTAAACCGCTTACATAAATTTTCTCACCTTTCAGCGATGCTTCCTATCTTTTATTAAGACCTCATTAAGAGATGATTCTGTGATCTTTTCACCTTTTTGATATGGTCTATTATACCAAACTTTGTTTTATATTGCTTTTTTTTTTTTTTGTTTCTCTGTTTTAACTTTCAGTCACCCGCACAACTTTTAGAATGATAGAGAAAGCGTGAGAAAGTTCAAATAAACTTGTTTTTTGTTTTTTGTTTTCATTTTTTCTTTTTGCCACTCAACCAAACTCCGTAGTTTACACGTGGTGTAGCGGTTATCGTTGTTGGAAATGGACTCGGTGACGCGAGTTCAAATCCTGGTTGAGGCTGTTTGCATTTCACATAGCGATAATGTCGCTGGGAAAAGTATTAATCCAACTATTCTCCCACCAGTTATTGGTAAATAGTAGGGCAGTTTGGGCTCTTTAACCTTGGGATGGCAATCGGTCAAGGAGAAGGAAAACTGAATTCAAACTAGTTATGGACCTGGAAAGTAATGGGCTCCGCCAGGCTATTCCTGCCCAAGATATACCACCTAAGTTGCGCCCCACCACGAACAAACCAGATTATGAGACCAGTGAAGAAAGCAGTAAAAACCTATATAATAATAAAAGACTTGCACATGAACCTGTAGAAGTCGGCCGTCACTTTTAACAGCCAAGAAATTAGTAACTCTGAGAAAGCGGTAATTAATAAAAGGCTAAAGTTCGAGAAGAACAGTAAGCGATACCTTATTTAGATTTTAATAACCTTGCTTGAATGAATCATGAAAAATGTATAATCGTCTGGGTACTTGATGTATCTAGCGCCGGTGGAATAGAGGTGGCTGGTATATTATTAACCATCTTCTGTCACGGTTTTCATTGGGAGGGCCAACAAAAATGAGGTTTTCTCTTTTATCACTTGGATTACGCCTGACGCCGGCTGAGAAAGAATTCATTTTTATCTTGACAGATTTTTCAGACTATTTTAAAATAACTATGTAAATTCCTAACTGTTGACTGGCTTTTCTTATCGAAATGAAAATTATTTTTAAATGGGGTTTAAGACATCGATATTTTTTTCTTTTTTCAAATGAAAAACAACAGTTTTCTTGTCTTGAAAGTTAGTTTTTCTTTTAAATTTTTGTCTTTATGCACAAATCTAACATCGCTGACAAAAATGCATATCTTAAAATTTCGATATTCAATCTGGTGGCTTAATTAAAAACTGAACTTATCAAATATTAATCTCAATTTGTGGTTTCTATTGCATAGTAAATCTACATGGCAAAAAGAGATTTAAAATTATCATAAACATTTTATCTGTGATGATGCTACTCACTTTTGAATGTTTAAGAGTTTGAAATTGATGATGTTTATCCTCTTTCTCCAGATCGATGAGGACTCTGATAATAAAGGTGGCGTGTGAAAATAATATTAGGGGCTGCCAAGAAGAAGTTCAAAGACAATTCCGACAGTGGATGGATAACCCAGCTAACAACCCGTGAGTGCATAGTATCTCTCTCTCTCTCTCTCTCTCTCTCTATATATATATATATATATATCCAATTTGCACTCTCATAAAAACAGATAATCCCGTCAACAACCTGTGTTTATGTTCTCTATCTAACCTCTCTCTCTCTTTCTCTCTCTCTCTCTCTATCAACAATTGTCTGCAAAATTAAGTGTATTAATACTTTTGAAAATAAGAATGCTTTGCTACCGTTTTAAAAGGATAAATGGAATTAAACACGGAGAAAAGAATACTAATAAAGACAAACAGATCATACCAGACCAAATGTTGATTAACAAGAAAAAAATTTTTCATCTGGTGAATTTTGCCGTTCCAGCGGACCACAGTGTTAAAATAAAATAGAGTGAAAGGATCTTAAAAATACTTAAATTTCTACGGACTGCCGAAAAAGCTGATGAACATGAAGGTAACGGTGATACTAATTGTAGTTGGGGTCCTTGTAATGGTCTGCAAAGGCTTGGAAAAGGGACAGCTTGAACTGGCAATCAGAAGAAGACAATCTACAGCACTGTTAAAATAAACTCAAATACTGAAAAGAGAACAAAACTCTTAAGAAGAGTTGCTGTCACTCAGACTCCAGTGAAAAATGAAAAAGTAAAAGTTAAAACTGGCGTGAAAAACTCAGAATAAAAATAATGATTAAAACAAAAGAGAATACAGCCGAATAGTGTAATTTGCCTTCCCGACAGACCACTGAGTAAAATCAAAAGTGAGAGTTGTGCCCATAAGCACCAGCATATTAAAATCGGTCCTTTAAAACCCTCATTGGAAAATCTAAAGAATTAGAGATTTAAAGAAAAATAGAAAATATTCAGATCACCATGATCTAAGATAATTTGCTCTCACTCGGTCCAGCTTAATTAGTTAGTTGTTTGGGTTATATGGCATATCAACCTTTGTAGGTTATTTAATGCCAAATCCATTTTTACACAACTAATCAGTTCTATTTCAAACAATTCAGTTTATTGTAATTGCAGTTTCAATGTCAAAAACAGTTCCATTTCTAACAATTCAGTTTAGCATAACTACACAGTTTAATTGCCAAAAAAATTCTATTTCAAGTTATTCAGTTTATGCAAACAGTTCTAATTCAAACAACTCAGTTTAGTATCAGTATAGTTTTTGTCCACACACAGTTAAATGTCAAAACAATTCTATTTCAAGCAATTCAGTTTAGCGTAAGTACAATTTCAATGTCAAAAACAGTTCTATTTCAAGTAATTCAGTTTTGCATAAGTACGCAGTTTAGTTCTATTTGACCCATAGGATCCTGTCAGGTGCAACCACTCCGGAACAGAGTGGACC
The DNA here is from genome assembly GCA_963585895.1 of Sepioteuthis lessoniana. Lineage (NCBI taxonomy): Eukaryota > Metazoa > Mollusca > Cephalopoda > Myopsida > Loliginidae > Sepioteuthis > Sepioteuthis lessoniana. The sequence continues at coordinate 54,615 of OY757923.1, read as the reverse complement.
TGGAAGCGATGGCAATGAAGAGGTAGTCTGCATTCTCCAAATCTCTAGCATTACTGGAATCTCACCATCAGATTGTTTAGTGTCATATCCAGGACACTCTTTGGGGTGGTCTTACTCCTCTGCAGAGAAGCAGTCGGTGTATTATACTGCCCCAGCTGACTGGGAAAGATACTTACCAGCGTGAAATATGTTAATAAAGTTGATAATGTAACTAAAAATGGCAAAATATTCAAATCATTATTTGTCTAAATTTATGTGATGAAACTTGATAATTCTTATTATTTAGAATATTAGGATTATTGACCTTATCTTTATTGCTATATTCATAACGTTTCGGCCGATATGTCCTTCGGCCTTCTTCAGGTGTTTCATGTCGAATTCCGGAGCCCACATAGAATTTCGAACTGGTTCCTATATTTGAATCACAGGGGTATACGGTTCAAATTCTATTAATCATAAGCGGGTATAAGTGTTAAGTTATAGTAAGTATTCCTTGTTTTTCTCATCTGTTGTTGGGATTGGACCTACAATCTCCAGATGATTTCACTCAGAAAAACTTTCCGACCAAACCCCATATCCACGATGCAACGTGTCCGGCAAAAACACATAGCGCAGTGGATACTTACTAAAACTTAATATACAACAATATTTGATTGGTTAGTCATGGCACCAAATATATAACAATTCTTCCTGTACCAAATATACTACTGTTCTTAGTCACGGCGCCAAAGATAGCACTGTTCCTTGTCCCGCCCCAAATGTAACAACTCTTCCCTCACATATGCCCTGATGCGTTCATACTCGTAATTAATGGGTGAAAGGCGGTGACGAAGAATCGGTATTCAATGGAAGGACACAAAACGGGTTACAACATTAACAAAAGTTTTATATACTAATGGAATTACAATGTTGAAAAGAAACCCGTCCCTCCTGTTGCTAAAGTGATGTTAGGCTGGCACTTATGACGTAAATATTTCTGCAGTCTGAGGAGAGTTAAGATGTAATTCTGTCAGGGTCGGTCCAGAGGTCTTCTCAATACGACATGACTTCTAGCAGCAACTGCCAAGATATCTCTCAAGACTGTAAAAGTCTCAGCTTATATTAAAATCCATTGATTCTCTTGTAACTTCTCTTTCTTCGTCAATTTTAATTAGTCAGTAATTAAGTCTGTATTTTGCAGACTTAAGCGATTTCAGTCTCAACCTCAGAGGTTTACTCAGTCTCCTTCAGATTTTAACTCATACCATACCCAGCCAAAAGAGCAGTACATGAGGAATCATCCTTCCTACCCTCTAAGTAATCGGCTCGGATCACTTCTCTTGGGGCCGTTACCGTTGTCTTAATGATAATTGCCATGTCTACGTATATAGGCCAAAAGGCGGTCATCAGGCAATCAATATTACCTTTATCAAGATTCTCCGCTAACAAAGGGACTTTGTTTGAAATAAACCAGCTGTATCTCACCCGTCAAAAATGTTTCAAAATATTTATTTGGCGTTTATCATGGGCTTTCCCAGAGACGAGAATTTAAAACTCCCCGCCAGAGACAGTCCAGATGCCCCAGTATGATTGACGAGGCTTGTGATCCGCGTTCGGCCACTCTCTGATAGAAGTGACATCATCCTCTCAAGAAATCTCAGCCGGAATTTTTTTATCAAGTTCCTATTCTACTTCGTACACTTATAAAAAAAAAGATAACACAATTCTTGGTCACACTTAATATACTATGCACGTAGAAGTTTAATAACTATATCACTTTCTGGTTATTAGTTTCTCCATTCTCCATAGATTGGCATCTGAACTTCCCCTGACACCAATAATTTATACCTTACACGAAGGTCATTCCTATATTCCATTTAAACTTTGTTTTCGCTTTGGTTCTCAATAAACTCTGATAACTCTAAATTTTGATTTAGTCTTCTTAATCTTCTGTGCTTTGAGTTTTAGCCAGAGGATTTGTACTGGGTTTAGTTGTTGGTAGCGAGGGGGAAGTTTGTTGTTAGCGAGGGAGATGTGTGTTTACGTTGAGTTGTCTCCTCGCTTAGTGTTGTTAGTCCCCTCGCTAGATTGTGAGAAATAAAAGGAGGATGAAGAAGTAAGCTGGCGATAGTCGAAATATATTTTTATGGATAGGTTTTTATTTGCAGCATGGAATTTTGGGTTTGCTTTTGGTGCTGCAAGACTCGTGGAGTTAGCTTGTTAGTATTGAGAAGAAATTGAGTTATGAGAAGTTGAGATGGTAGCGTGTGTCGTCGGACGCGTGAGGGATTGTGTTCGTTGGATTTTGACGAAAGACATTGTTGCAGTTGTAGGAATTGAACTTTGGATGTCACCGTGTAGCTTTGTGTGTCTGGTATTTGGGGAGAGTATGTGTTATCTCTATTAAGGTGGACCAGAGGTGAATTGAGAGCTAGCGTGTCGAGAGCGAGATTACGCTCAGAGCGACATTGCCAATTTTGGGGTGACATAAAGTTGTGCCTGTACGAGGCATGTTGAATGCTTCTAATTAATATTCAACTGGGATTCCTTGTAAGGAATCCATAAATTAGATGGGTCCCCTCGTGTATCCATGTTGCTGCTGCTGCTGCTATTTTAGAGCCGCAGTGAGATGTCTGCACTGGGCGGCGTTGTCCAGCTAAAAAGCATCGCTATTGAAGAACGGACAGTGGGACGTCTGCACTGGTCGGCGTTCTCCAGCCAAAGAGACTGTGTTTGGTAGCTTACAAGATTTGGTGGCCGGTTGAATAGGATAAGTCATCCTGATTGGGTGAAATTAAGTGTCGAATTAAATTGCGCGTCAAACCAAAATACGAAATTTTCCCCTTCTCTACAGAGTTATTAAATCATATTAACACTTGATTTAACGGCCATGGTGAACAGAAGTGAAACAATCTACCCCCTCCTCTTGGTTAAAATAAAGGGTTAACTTCAAGATTTTCTTTGAACTCGCGAGTTTGACATGAAACAGCTGAAGAAGGCTGAAGGACATATCGGCCAAAACGTGATGAGGTCAATAGTCCGAATAGTCTAAGTAATAACATTATGTTAGTATTGTTTTTATGTAATTTTCTGTTTGCCTAAAGGAATGCTGTAGTGTATAGAATAGACAATGTGGGAAGCTAAAACTCGCTAATGTTTCTGTTTTTTCACAGAATCGACCCCAATCTAAAGACTATAGTCTACTGCAACGCCATTCGCCTCGGTAGCGCTGAAGAATGGGATTTCGCCTACGAGATGTACAAGAAAACAAATGTAGCCAGTGAAAGAATGCTTTTGTTAAGATCACTGACTTGCTCGCGAGAACCGTGGATACTCAGCAGGTAATATATTTGAATCAGCAGTTATTGCATCCGTCTATTTTCATTACGGTTATATGTTCGTCAGCAAGTTATATTTTTTAAATAATGTTCGTTTGATATTGATTGGAAATAACAACGTTTAAATATCATAATCTCATTCAGATGTGATGCCAACATTATGTAATCAAACTGTAATAATTGCTTATATAGTTGACCTGCATTAAGGATATGTATTCTAAAATATCTTAAAGATTTTTCTTTTTTGAAACTGCTGTACGTATATGTGAAATTCGCCATACGCTTATTTTAACTTGTTTTACAGAATTAAAATATAAACAGCAATTAATGTATCGTTTGCTTAATATTTTCTGTCAGGCTTTTGGCAAGGACACTGAACTTGAAAGAAATTCGAAAGCAAGATGTTGTAACCACAATTATTCTAGTATCAAACAAACCAATCGGTCGTTTGCTGGCTTGGGAATTCCTTCAAACGAACTGGGAAGTCATCAAAGGAAAGTAAGATGTTTAATTTGGTCTCTTTCATCTTGAATTTTCTCTTCACGAAAACCTTTCTGATTTTGTCTCGAGGAAGATATTCAAACCATCTCCAGTCATTATTACCATTTAACTTAGTGGCAAAAACGAAACTTATCGGTAATTACAATAAATTCCGAAAATAATTCTTATTTTAAAATAAGATTTCAGAAAATTATATTTCACTGTTGAAACCTATTCAAGAACAATTCACATTCTAAAGTCATATTGAAACTCTTGTCCATTTAGAAACTGCTATGTTTCTCGATGATTGCATCGCCAGTAAAAATAGATCTATAGGTTATATGTTTTCAAGTTCATTTCGCTGGTACCCTTTTATCTTGTTTAAAGATATAAGGACTAACGATTATGATTAAACATTCTTCCTGTCACACATTAAGATCTGAAACAAAAATGCTAAAACAATCTGCACATAAAACCATCAAAACTTGATGCTCAACAGCATCCCAAAAAGACTTCAAATAATGGGAAAATATTCACAAAAAAATTATGTTAAAATAAAATAAAATTTGTTCAATGCAAGCTTAAAATATCTGTTCTCTAATCATCTCCAGAAAGCAAACATAAAAAAGAAAGTCCTATGAATAAAATCGTCTGAAATTCAACATTAAAAAAGAAAAAAATTACTTTAGAGACAACGGTGGATCAATTTTTTTCAAACGTCTATCAGTATTAAGGATTTCAGTGCTATCAAATTTATTATAGGAAAAATATTTTAAGGATGTTGTCCCTAATTTACTGTTTTAGTTTATTTTAACTGATTAAACAGGAAAATTATTTATTTCATGTTCTCCATTAGAAAAACCTTATTTAAAGAAATCAAAATGCATGTATTTAGATTATTTATATATTATTTCGCCTAATCAGGTCAATTTTTTGATTGAGCCAAATTATTCCATTTCCGTTGCATTTTAATTAACTAGAATCTACTATACTACCTGCTGAAAGTAATCTGAAAATATGAAAGACAGAAGGTTACTATTATCAGTAAGTTCTTATCCCTCCTAGTCACTGGAACAGATTTTAACATCTGGGGAGGGTTGGGTGATAGTGTGTGACGGTATATGAATAGATATATATAATTTATTTACGTCTTTAACATAGTCTATCAAATTTATATGATATTGTTACGAGGGTGATTTCTCCCTTTTTTTTTCTTATTTTGCCTAGATCTATTATATCAAAGAAGGCAAAGGAAGAAAGTTGTCACCGGACCATAGACCGGGATAAGTGCGTAGCCACTTTTAAGTGAATTAAGGGTAAGCGCGTGGCAAGGAAGGAAGCAGACGCATTTGGGAACTTTACTGGGTTTTTAATATGATAGATTTAAACTAGTATGATATTCAATAGGATATATTTAACAAATGGGCCAACAATACCCGTTTCGTTTACTATTAACCGAGGGATAAAGTGAATTGGCTGTGAAAGTACAAAGAAACAGCCAACTCGATATTGTATGAACTGAGAAGATCGAAAGGGAACCAGTCCAGAACCGTCATGATAAGTGCCCTTTTCCGCTTCCTTAAGCCCGTAAAAAGTTTGATTCCTGTATCTCAAAAGACGTCTAGTTAGTTCTATCCCACTAAGGGATAAAGCTGTCGGGGTTCCTTCTGTTATTGGCCAGTTAGTCTTGTGTTTTTTCGTTATTGTTTTGGCTAGCTGGCTAGCTGACAAGCATTCTTCACGTGCCAGCAACAAAGGTCACTTTTTGCTATTTGTCATCTCACATGCTACCAGGTATAAACAGTGACCATCTATACTTGATTGTATATAAAATCAAAAATACACTCTATAAGTATGAAGTCTTATTACCAAAACTCTTCACAACTTAATATGGTGTAATTTGCACCTTAAACATACCCAAAATTATAACTAATTGTTCTATTGAACATTAAATTTCACTTCTTTTCATAACAACTATCTAATTGATTCTGTTGTCATAAAGATGCTTATCTTTTCATTCTTGCAGTTTAGGTGTCGGCATGAATTCCATATCCAATATTCTGTGCGCCCTTGCTGAGACATTTAACACAGAATATGAATTAGAACAAGTAAGATATTCATTTTCAAATTAAAGTATTTCAATGATTTACAACTTTTCTTCCGCTCCATTAGGATATTCTAATTGTTCATGCTATGTAATGGTTATTTATTCTTTTTCCATTTTTCCAGCTGGAAAACTTTATCCAAATAACAGGACTTCAGCAAGAATCTGCTAATCGTCAGATCAGACAGGCTCTGGAATTTACACGAACCAGCATCAGATGGATGAACAAGAATTATGAAAAAGTAAAAAACTGGCTACGAAATCGAATGTCCGGGTAAATAAAAGTATTTGAAACTCGCTTGGAGTGAGTGTAATGCATTATTATTGTTGTTGTTTTTGTTGATGTTGTATGACGCAACAAACGTTTCTTTCAGCAAGCTCATTAAAGAAAAAATCATTATCTCACCAGAATATGTCGAGAAATTAGATTTTAGTTCGTAGAGGCATATCCATAGAAAACACATCACAATTCTTCTGTGTCTACCTTTCAACCGTTATGTAATTTTAGCAAAAGTTCAAACAATGTATGTATTTTGTTCTGGATATAATTGGAGACGATAATTCTTAAAACAATTTCGGAATAAAATAATCCAGCAGGGATCGACCTACCTTAAAACCAACGAACCAACTAATTTAGTAGGGAAAGCTATGATTAGGGTCAAAGCAGAATGAAAGTATCAAAAAAGGATTGTCATAACGGAGATAAAGCATATAAAAAACTTTACCACGAACAAAAGATGATAAACGCATGAAATTGGCAGCATTTCTTCATTGATACATATTTGATTGAACATTATAGACATTTTTTGTTTACATATCTTTTTGTTAATCCTTTCGAATTGCCGTATTGATCTTATGATATTCGACGGGAACTGGTTGATAAACCTTCCATAATTAGTTATTTCCCAAGTACTTTCTGTCCAACCACGAGAATTTGCTTGGGCATCTGGAATATCATATAACCAGCAGAGACGAAACGATAACAGAGAGAAAGAAAACTGCAGAAGACAACTACGAGACGTCACATCGCTCTGGGCTCTGGGCAGTATGAGACTCGCGAAAGTAGAGAAGCGAGGAGAAACTAAGATGATTCAATGCCTTGAGATGGCCTTGTACCAGTCTCGCTTAAGTAGAAAAAGAAGAGAACAGGTTTCACTAAAGATTCATATCTTGCTTCTATGCGTATAAACTCAGCCGTTTTTGAATCTCTTTCAATCTACCCATATGATCATTTCGGATAACAAAAGGAAAAGAAAAAAAGCAGGTTATATTTTTGTATATCAGCGTTTGTGTCTTTATCTGCCACACAACAGTAGTAACAAACATACAATATCGTAGTACGTGATTTTGAACTCCCGTTACGCAATAGCTTTCACTTTTTTACTTATATCCTTCGGAATAAGCTCCCTTGTCCCCCACTTAAGGGTTAAATTGTACAACGAACATTTATATACTATTTAGTAAAAAAAATCGAAATCAAAACCAATATATAATGGCTATATTAGACTCTATCAGGTTATTTTCTCTGTTATTTTCTTTATTTTGTAGTGTCGAAAAGCGAGTAACAGATGTTTGTTTGCCAAAATCTTTGATGCCTAAAGTATATCATCTTGAAATAACACCAGCAATCTACTCAGAAGAACCAGTCAACTTCACATTTAGCGGGCATGTCAGGATAGATATGCTTTGTGTCAACAGCACCAATAATATTACTCTTCACGCACATAAACTAGAAATTCTCGATTCGATCAAAGTAAGCTATTTTCATTCTTCTTTCTTTTCATTCTAGTTTCAATAGAACACGAGATTTCCTTTGTAAACTTCTACTGTGTTTGGTAGCAAACAATGTTTTTTTTAATATCTTTCATTATATACTCATACTTATAAACCAATATATACTCATTTTTCCCTAAAATTTTTAAGATTTTAAGGAAAACTGAGTATATTTCGGTTTAGTCTGATGAAAGATATTTTAAAAAACAGTGTTTTGATAAATTCAAGAAATAAATCCTTTTTTGCTAATATGAAACTTTTACATGTAAAATCCTAATTAAAAAATTCTAAACACTTAACACTCTATAAAGGAGCTGATGTATACATGAGTATAAGCCAAATGTTTCCAGACGCCCCGGGTTGGTGCTAGAACAGGGGGGATTCTAACTCTGATTAGAGTACACTTTGGAGTCAAGAAAGTTCATATACAAAGATCGGCCTGTTAGCCTTGGTAATAAGAAAACATCCAAAGAGAATCATAAATCCAATGCGTGTGTGTGTGTGTGTGTGTGTGTGTGTGTGTGTGTGTGTGTGTGTGTGTGTGTGTGTGTGTGTGTGTGTGTGTGTGTGTGTGTGTGTGTGTGTTCTTTGAAGTCATAACTTAAACACAATATCTTAGATAACTGAACCTACTTATGAGTAATTAATTCTATATCAAAATTTAATGTACTCAAAATTTATCACAATATTTTCCGATTATTATTTTATTACAAGTTTTATTCTATATTATCATTGTTAATTTTTATTACAAGTTGATATAATCTTCGACCGTCAGAAAAATACTTCAAAATCGCAAATAAAGAACCACCTTTCTACTAGTGACATCTTTAATTCATTTTGCATCCGTATAAACAGAACACTTGCAATGTCATTATCAAGTAAATACTGTCAAAATAATAACGATAAAATTACTTTTATTTTTAAAAAATATTTTTCTCTCTTTTTCCAGGTAGCTGATATAACATCTGGAAAAGAAATTACAGTGAATTCTTTTCAAGAAAATAGAGAAAAGCAATTTCTTATTGTCAATCTGCAGAGTTCATTGGAGGTGGGTCGTCAATATTACATTCATATCCACTTCAAAGGGCCGTTACTTCCAGACCTTAAAGGACTTTATCTCAGTTCATATGAACGCAATAACGAAACAATGTAAGTATCAATTGTTCATATTTTAAAGGCGTTCTTCAATTAGGAATCTGGTGTGTGTCAACGCTGATACTGAACAATTTCAAAGAACTTTTCAAATAAATTGTTGAAAATGAATTATATTTATAAATATTTTAGAATTTTGGGAATGATGTAATAAAATTTTAGGAAGTCAAGAGGAGATAAAACGATCACAAACTCAGTAAAGAGTCGAAATGTAAAGACTGTAGTTTTTATGCAATTCTTAACGTTTTTTACCCTAAACAATGGAAAAATTCAAGTGACATGATAGATTATCAAGATGGAAAAGTAATACATTCAAAATAGTTGATACGAATAAAATTGAAAGTATTTCAATCATATTTTATTGAACTATAAAAATTGTCAAAATTTTAAAAAAGCCATTTAATATTGAAATGATGAATTATTTTTAAAAAGGATGGGTTGTCATGTATTGATGTTTTTTTTAGTTTAACAAAACATTTCATCAATGCAGATACCTGGCAACTAGTCAGTTTCAACCAACTTTTGCAAGGAAGGCATTTCCATGCTTCGATGAACCAGCTTTGAAAGCAAGATTTAATGTTGTCCTTCTGCGCTTGCCCAATATGACATCACTTTCAAATCAACCAATCATACGCTCGGAAAACAGGTCGGTAATGCAGATATTATATTTCTTTATTGCGATAACACATATTGCAATAAATGTAAGATTTTTTGTTAACCATTTGTATTTGCCTAATTATTCAGAATGCACATGTGTATGTGTAACGTAAACTTGTTGCGTCAAAATCACTGCGGGTCACGTCAGTGAGTTGTCGCTTTTAATATTATTAATCAATTACGTCCACCAATATTCCTCTTATATCTTAGCCAGCCTAGTGGTTCTTGTTTAATGAGAATTCATTGTTCATAAAAATCTAAGTTATTCGATTTTGGTAATGGAATTATTTATTTATCGAGTTTATTTTTTAAAAGAAACAAATATTTTATCGTTAAAAGCATTTTATACTTAAAAATACTGGAAAGACGAAGAAAAGAAGCAAAAGGTATCCCGTAAAAACAATAACCGACGCCGACTACGCTGATGACTTAGCGTTACTGGCGAATACGCCTAATCAAGCAGAGACACTATTACATAGTTTGGAACGAGCCGCAGCAGGCATTGGCCTCCATGTCAATGCACACAAAACTGAACATATGTGTTACAACCAAACAGGCAACATTACCACACTAGACGGAGCCTCTCTGAAACTAGTAAACAAATTCACCTACCTAGAAAGTAGCGTCTCGTCAACCGAAAAAGACATCGACACACGACTAACGAAAGCATGGACAGCTATCGATAGGCTCTCGATCATATGGAAATCAGACCTGACCGATAAAATGAAACGCAGTTTCTTCCGGGCAGCGGTTGTATCGATACTGCTATATGGATGCACTACATGGACGCTTACTAAACGGCTGGAGAAGAAGCTAGACGGCAATTACACAAGAATGTTGAGAGCAATATTGAACAAGTCCTGGCGACAACACCCCACAAGACACCAACAATACGGCCACTTGCCGCCCATCACAAAAACTATACAAGTTAGACGAACCAGACACGCAGGACACTGCTGGAGAAGCAAGGACGAGCTCATAAGTGATGTACTCCTATGGACCCCCACATATGTCCAAGCAAAAGCAGGACGACCAGCTCGAACTTACATACAGCAGCTATTTGAGGACTCAGGATGTAACCCTGAAAACCTGCCAGAGGCGATGAATAATAGGGAGAAGTGGCGAGAGAGGGTCAGGGATATCCGTGCTAGCGACACGACATGATGATGATTAATATTACTCTGATTTCTAATGAATAAGAAAAGAAAAAATGAAAAAGAAACTCATTAAAACATTAGAAAAAGTTTCCATCCGGGATGATTAAATGATAAGAACTTAATTCAAATTTTTAGTTTATTCATTCACTTTTCTTTAGAGTAGAGTATTTACAGTGTTGATAAATTATGACTTTCTTTTTGGAGAACTGTTTTTTGGGAGGAGCGATGCCATAAGAATGCACTGCAGAAAAACTACAAGCCAGCTAAGACATTGGGATGGTTTTAAAAAATTCTACTAGGAAACATTATCATTCATATCGAAAGAAGTTTGTTACGTAAACCTATTTCAATGTTGAAGACCAAATGCATGGCAACAGTCATCAACGATACAGTACATCATTCAGCAGGAAAATACAATATAGTACAACACAAGAATGGTTTCAGGAAAGTTATGAATATTTCATTGTGCTGCCCTGACCATCTAATTTCCAGCATCTCATCTTGATCATTTATAATATGTGTGGGAGCAACAAGTTTTTTCTACAAAACTCCCACAACGTAATTTGTATGAGAACCTGCTTTTAACATATTAGAGGAACACTTTAGAAGACTTATAGAGTCCATACTAATAGGGTAAGAGTTATTTTTCAGGAAAATAAAGGACCAGCATCTTATAAGGTAATCATAATGTTTTGGCTCATCAGTGTATATGTTCATTTATATACAATGCAATGCATATATATATATATATATATGTATATATATATATGTGTGTGTGTGTGTGTGTGTGTGTATGTGTGTATGTATGTACGCGCGCGTGTGTGCGTGTGTGCGTGTGTGCGTAATACTTTTCAAAGAACACAAAAGACCAAATCCATACTTAAATAATCCAATAATTTTTACGTGAAGTATATTAGTACATATATTCAAAGAGCACAAAAGACCAGCTCCGTACGTAAATAATCCAGTCATTTTTTTACGAAAAGCATATTGATACATTCGTACATGCTCTAAAGTAAATGTGGAAGCATTATTCATTTATTTTCGTAATTTTATTGAATTTTGTTTTTGCTTATATTTTTTCTTCAGGCCTAATGGTTACATAGCCGATTATTTTGGCACAACACCTGAAATGTCAACTTATTTGTTGGCGTTTGTTGTGTGTGACTTTGTTAATAAGACTGTGCGAATCGGAAATTTCACTGTACGTATTACGACTTCTTTCTTTTACTATTTTCTTATCAATACTTATTTATACTTGTGTCACCGCGAAGGGATTTGAATAAAAAGTTGAAAGCAATTAGAATAAAAAGTTAAAAGGCAACAAGTCAATAATTAAAATATTGACTTTGTCTATAACACCCAAAAATACATTACCATTTTGATCTGCTACAAAACTAAAGGTAGACACTAATTCCTGATATTCACGCGTTAAGAATTTTTATGCCACTTGAAAATTATGGCGGCGGTTTGATAAAGTATACGTGTAGCCAAAGAGTTGGTGTTAGTCTTCCTTCTTCTCCAGTATATCCAGAGAACACTCTTATTTTAGACATCCGCAGAACCCAAGATTCTACTTTTCATATTTAAGTCGAATACATAACAATAACCAGCCGCTATTAAAATGATGTTGCTTATGGTACAATGGAAAAGGATTAAATTTGAAGCGAGTACCTCCAAGTTATTATTTAAAATGTGTTACATCCTAAAATCAAGCTCTTCCATAGGTAGTGACAGAGATTAGTCTGAAAAGTTATTCGTAATTTATGCCTTTCTTCGAATACTCTCTCTCTATATATATATATATATATATATATTACTTGATAGTATTCTATTTCTGTTGATAGCGTTCCCTTTTTAAATAGCGTTCACTTTTTAAATAGCGCTCCCTTTTAAATACATCAGTTACATATATATATATATATATATATATAGGTATCATGCAATAACTGATGTTTGTACCACAGCATTTCTTCCAACAAAGCCTTCATCAGAAAATCACTTTGGGTTCAGGCATGATTTCGGGGCCGAAGCATCATTACCACTAGCCCAGAGCTCCCCTGCGGTATCTCATGACACCACCAGTCTTTGTCAGATTGTCGTCACTCTATGGGATTGCCATATCCACGCTGATGCAGTTAGAGCCTTATCTTGGATCTTTTCCATGTATTTCCTTTTGTCTGATGGAGGAAGTCCAAGATTAGTCAAGAAAACAGAGGTTGAGTTGGCAATGAAACCTCTGCTTCCGATTTCGATAGGAAATACATTTATTATCCAGCCATTTCTGACACATTATTCTCGTAGATCCTCATATTTTTCCAACTTATGCTGATGTGCCCAGTGGAAATTTTCTTCAAAATGGACCGTTAACTCAAAAATGAAAACTTTTTTTGCTTTAACGGACCAAATGACAATATCTGGACGCTTAGGCGTTAACGCTATTTCACTTGGAAATATGAAGTTATGTTTGAAATCGGTTGCGACATGCCAGTCCTTGCAGCCCTCAAACAATGATGGTTTACCTATATTTTTACGAGCAAGTTTCGAAATATTTCCTTCTTTAACGAACTGAATTGCTCTATTGTTGATAATATTTAGAGCTTTATTGGCAGCCTCCCAATATATTTTCGAAGCCTCAGCAAAAATCTCCAGGACTTCGTAATGTCTCCCACATGCTCTGCATCGGTCGGATGTAGTTAACCCCCAAGCATGAAGGTTGACTGGTGTTGGTAAGACGTCGTAGACTACTTTTATGAGGAAACTTAATTTTTTTTGGTTCCAAGTGCTTGAGGTTGCTCCATGTGACAGCTCTGTCTTTTGCACTTTCTCACTTGGTCCATGCGCCCTGTTTCCTGTGTCCTACAGCTGTAGCAAAACGCCTAACCTCCTCAAGATTATGAATTTCTTCCGATACCATTTTTCTCCTGTTTAACGTAGATTCTTTGGACCACGAACGCTGTGGATGTAGGCCTAGACCTGCTTTTCCATTTGCCACAGTGCCAATTCTGCATTCTCAACAGCTATTTTTGCCTTCCATTTACAACCGGTTATCACAGAAGGCTGGGCGCTCTTTACCAGTGGGTCGTGAGGGTCACGCAGCATCTGGAAAAGTCGCACTTTTCCTAATATATATTCCTCAACAAGTGACAACGTTGGAAGTTTTAGTTTTGTTGAACTATATAGTGCCACGTTTTTTAAGGAGTTAGGTACTTCCAACCATTTTTTTATAAATTTACAGATTAACCGCTCCATTGTTTCAATTTTGTAAGTAATACCTCATATATCTGCATTGGCCATGCTAATTTAGGAATTAATCCAAAATAAATGCACCATATTTTATCTTTGTTCATGGGGTCACATTTATCAATGGAGCGTAATCCATTATGTAGCTGTTTTCTTAGGTCCTGGCAACGATGTCGATCAGTAAGTGGTAGGGAGTAGCAGCGACTGAGACTCTTAACGCTTTTTTTCGCGGATCGTGGGGATTTCGTTTCCATCGACAGAAAACTTTATTTCTTTTCAGTTTCTTTTCAGAAATATATATATATATATATATATATATATATAGGTAGATTGATAGATAGATCAATCGAGATGCATTATGATAACAGTTTTAACTTTATATTTTACTACTCCAGATTCTTTAACCACTATAATATTATTCAGCAAATATCTACATTTAATTCATTTCAAGATTTTATTTCCTTTTATTATTGATACAAATGTTTTATTCATTTGCATCATTTTATTCTATGCATAAATATACAAACATACGATGGCTACTTCCTCAAATTCGAGTTTGCCTATTGCATTGCTTCCTTTTGTAAAATAATAATCAAACCTGCCATGAACGGATGAAACTTTTTAAGCCAACCGGTGATTTAAAGTCTCTGGCATAAATTTGGTACAAAACAGATTTAGTCTAAGAGAAGCCTTTTATAGAATTTACATTTGTTTAATATGTTTTTGAGCCCCCCCCCCAACTGACTATCATTCTTTTCCACGTAAGTTGCTGCACTTGCGATTTTATAATCCACCTGTGTCCTCCTTTCATGATTACATGAATGGATTTTTATTCCAGCTCAACTTCAGCAAATTATTCCATAAACGTTGCAAGTTAATTCTTAGTGGTCACCTTTCAGAAGATAAAGTTTTTCCGGACATTTCTTTTGAGTTTTGCATTTTCAATCATATATTGTTCGAAAGCAATCTTCCCAAGATAAAATAGCCTCTACCAATGACTACAATTCCCAAACCATACAGAAATGAAGAAAGAAACCTGATACTTTTCCTTCTCCCACAATTTCTTTTCATAGCTTACTCTCGGATTTCATGCTTCAAAGTATTTTAGGGTTGCCTATTTAATGACCACCATTTTTATCTTTTATGATAATTGCTTTCGGCAAGAAACTAGAGTTACAATTGTAAGTGAATATATATATATATATATATATATATATACACATATATATATATATATATATATATATATATATATATATATATATATATATACACTCATATGTATACTTATTATGTTTCTCTCTTACGTTGTTACCTTTTCAACATTTCGTATTCATATTATACACACACTCAAATTCATATATATATATATATATATATATATATATATATATATATATATATATATGTATATATATATTTGTGCTTTACACTTTTACTTATTTCAGTTTAGAGTATGGTCACGTAAAGAAGCCATAGACCAGACTGAATATGCTTTGGAGGCTGGGATTAAGATTATGCAATCCTTAGAGAATTACTTCGGCATACAATTCCCGCTGCCGAAACAAGGTAAGATTAAGTGATATTAGCTTCATATTATGAAAATGAAATATTAATATTCAGAAATAGTTTATTTATGTCATCTTTTTTTTTTTCTTTATTTGAAATATTTTTAATCTTCTTTTTCTTTCTTTTTTTTTTTTTTTCTTTTTTTTTGCTAAATATTTACATCGATTTAATGTCTGTTTTTACTATCTTTGCTTTTGCTTTTTAAAAATGTTTTAGTTGACTCACCTGAACTAAAATGTCTTGATTCTGTTTGATACTCACTAGCATATTTAATCCTCAGAACTTCCTTCATAACAATACTGAATTCCGGATTTTATTAACCATTGAACGTTTTACCAGACGTTTGTTTGCAAGGAGTAGAAAAGTTTCATGTTTGTTTTTAAATCATTCAAATGAATATCACAAACCACGGGAGATAACGCTTCATATCTCTTTTAAATATGGAAAACAGTATTACGGTGTGTGTGTGTGTGTGTGTGTGTGTGTGTGTGTGTGTGTGTGTGTGTGTGTAATTTTGAAGCATCCCATGGGAAAGGAATTCGTACGATTGAGTAAAAACTTGAATAACTACAAAAAGAAGTATGATAAATAACAAAATCTATTTTGAAAATAAGAATGAATAATTCTTATTCTTTTTAAATGTTCGAAAATTTTTAGGTAGTAGTTTTAGTGTCTTAATACAAAACCGACTTCTTTTACAATTATTAATTGGTAATGCCTTTGTCATTTTCTGGTATTTTTTATTTATTTGAAAATGCATTGGTCATTAAGTGATGGGCTAAAACTACAATGTGAAGTTTAAAAATTAGAACGAATAAAAGCTATTCCGTTTTTGTTTTTGCTTTTTAAATTTTTGCTTTTTTTTCTCTTTGTCTATGAATATAATCACAAGCCTTAATTATTCATCAGAATTCTTTTCATTTAATTAAATGAAGAGTGTACGATATGCTTTGGTAGTATTACATTTTTCTGATCAGAATTATTATATTTCTTTGATGAATAAAAGACTATTTTTACGCGTGCTAAATGAGTGAGCATTTAAGAAAAATAAGTTTTGATAGATAGATAGATAGATATTTTTCAAATCGAATGAAAAATTCCGAAAAGAGATTTGAAGCAATAATAATCCGATCTCTATTGTAACTGAATAAAGCAGTCTCACTATTTTGTATACTTCTTCTATCCTTCAATCATTGTTGTGCAGATATGATTGCGGTTCCCGATTTCCAGGCAGCTGCTATGGAGAACTGGGGGCTTGTCATGTATCAAGAGAGCTATATGTTATATGAAGAAGGAGTATCGCCATTCGACCACAAGCGATCGGTAGCAAGGATCGTATGCCATGAAATTGCTCATCAGGTAAGGACAATAAGAAACTTAATAGAATTATTCTTTATTCGATGATATTCATCGGTCGATTTGCTGTAATAAACTTATCAATCTTAAAGGCTAACAAATACAGTCGTCCTTTTATAGCAGGATCAAATGTCAGAACACTTTCTCTAGTTGTATAAAGCAATAAGATTTCTCAATAGAGCCGGAATTGGCTTATAAATTATCTGTAATTAATAGGTTCCTAAGTATCATCAGGAGGTGTGTATATTGTAAAAGCGATACAACCTTTGCAAGTACCTTACAACTTTGTAAGTATTAAGTGTTAAGTGTTTATACTGGTGTCATGTTGTAACGTTTGTTTTTTAAATTTGATTCTATAAATAGTAAGAGTATCTAAAGACATTGGAGTAGATTAGTACAGGATTCGTAATTAATTTTGTTGAGGTTAGGATTTTTATTTCTAATGTATAGGGCTTCAAGAATCAATTATCTTTGCTTGCTATTTTGTTGCTCTAAAATTGTTGTGTTATCAGTTAGAATTTTTCCCAAATTCAGTTATAGAGCAGGGATATTTTTTAGATGTTCGGCTACCGAGTTGATGTCGGAAAAATGCATAGGGAGTCGTCTTAACAAAGTAGTTTAAATTACACAAGCATATATATCTTTGTTTTCAGAGATACAATCTCTTAAAGGACATTTAAATTGATATATAAAACATTTGTTTTTTGCAAAATTCCAATCGAAGAGGAGGAATTATTGTTAATAACCAAGTTAGAGGTTTTAAATTCATTATAGTATATGATAAGTTTTATTTTTTATTGGGATCAGTGAGGAGTATGTTTCTTTGAATTAACGTTTTTAGAATATTATCATCTAATTTATCATTGTAGTGCATTTGTTTTGCGGTAAAAAGTTTGATAAATCTTTGTTTATTGGGTGGAATGTTGCTGTGTTTATTTTGTTAACTAAAATTTTTTATTTCCATGTTTGATTTGCTCATCAATGCACTACAATTATAAATTAGATAAAAAAATATTTTTAAAATGCCAATTCAAAGAAACATACGCTCCACTGAACCAAATTTAAAAAATAACACCAGTATAAACACTTAACGCGTAATTCTTACAAAGTTATAATGTACTTGCAAAGGTTGTATCACTTTTGCAACATACACACGCCCTGATGATAGCCCAAGATGGATACTTGGGAAATTTATTAGCCAATTTCAGCTGGGTGACTTGAAAAGATCAAAACAAAAATATGTAGACAAAAGATGTCTAAACTATTTAAGCGAAATGTTGCAACGAAAAAATGCTGTCCAAATACACACACGCACGCACACACACACACACACACACACACACACACACACACACACACATATATATATATATATACTGCAAAAACACGATAGCTGTGCAGCTGTGGTGGATATAATTAAATATGTTGCTCCTACAATTTTGAGGTGGTAGTGTTGTTAAATTGGCTGGAATCAATTATCTTTGCTTTGGCCTCCATGTCAATGCAAACAAAACCGAATATATGTGTTACAACCAAACGGGCAACATTGCCACACTAGACGGAGCCTCTCTGAAACTAGTCGACAAATTCACCTACCTAGGAAGCAGCGTCTCATCAACCGAGAAAGACATCGACACACGACTGACGAAGGCATGGACAGCTATCGATAGGCTCTCGATCATATGGAAGTCGGACCTAACTGATAAAATGAAACGCAGTTTCTTCCGGGCAGCAGTTGTGTCGATACTGCTATATGGATGCACCACATGGACGCTTACGAAGCGGCTGGAGAGGAGGCTGGACGGAAATTACACAAGAATGTTGAGAGCAGTATTAAACAAGTCCTGGCGACAACACCCCACGAGACTCCAACTATACGGACACTTGCCCCCCATCACAAAAACTATACAAGTTCGACGAACCAGACACGCAGGACACTGCTGGAGAAGCAAGGACGAGCTCATAAGCGATGTACTCCTGTGGACCCCCACACATGGATGTGCAAGAGTGGGACGACCAGCACGAACTTACATACAGCAGCTATGTGAGGACACGGGATGTAACCCTGAAGACCTGCCGGAGGCGATGAATGATAGGGAGAAATGGCGAGAGACGGTCAGGGATATCCGCGCAGGCGGCGCGACATGATGATGATGATGAGTGTTGTTAAAATGTACACAATACAACGACGTAGACAAAAAATACTCACAACAAAGCAATACAACCAAAAATACATTTATATACAAGCAAGTTCATTGTAAAAAATATTACGAATTTTCAAAATATAGTTCATCAAATATTCGTGCATGTGTGTGTGTGAGAGAGAGCGTGTTATCATCTAGGTGTATGCAAGTAGACTAAATATTAACAATGTCCTATCGGCTATATGAGCATGTTGATAAAGTATTTCACACAAAAGTACTAATACACAGGCCTTTTATCTATTTCTAGTTTTGCCGAAGAGTCTGAGGTATGAAGGCTTTCGGTGGATAGGCAGAACAGGAGTAGAAAGAACTTACATACTATACACACACCCATTGTGTGTTTTTGGAGCTACGTGTCGCTAGCTGGGAATCAGAACGTAAGAACTGTCCAGCTGGTAGTCAAAATGTAAGAGAGATAGTTATCGGAAGTCTAAAGTATATACAGTTAAACCTTGTCACGTGATCGGCTCCAAACACACAGTTTATTTTGTGCGAGACAAAATCAAAGGTGCAGACGTAGTTGGGAACACAAATCACGTGACTTCCCTGACCAATCGGTTCCTGAAACTAATTAGTTCATCGACGTCCACCATCTTTGTTTCGGGAACAAGTGAATCAGGATCCTATTTTCTAGAATTTTCTTGTATCATGGCCATTTAAAAATGTGTAAATCCTACAGTCAACAAAGCCTTTATCTGAAGATAACTCTGGGATCAGCCATGATTTCAAGGCCAATACATCATTACCACTAACCCATACCGTAGCAGCAGAATCTTATAATAACATCATACTTTGTTGGCTTTCTGTCGCATTGTAGGAATTGTATGTCGACTTGATAATGTCATTAGAAAGTCGAGATAATGTTGTTCTACGTAGTTCGAGTTCAAACGACTAATTTTTAAAACTAGTAACTTGTAATGAAAAACGAACAAATCCTATATACTGTGGGTGATCCCTGACTCAGGATCCATTCAATCAACTTACAAGCTCGGTATGAGATTTACGCTATTATCGACACAGGGGAACATTTTTATTGGGATGGCACTGCATTGTTTTCTAACGTGATGGTGTTAATCTACACACCTCTATATATCGTGGGCACACATCTCATTTCTTCGTGACGGAATAGCAATTGTATGATTTCTCCCAGTGGACACTAATCTTTCTTCGTGCTATCCGAACTTTCTCAGAAGTATGTATGCATCTATGTTTTATATCATGATAGCTGTATTTTTATAGTAAGCACTCTAAAAATGCTTGCCTAGTCGGCTGGGGCTGTAGAATACACCGACTACACCTCTTTATTGCCATCGCTCCCAGGTCTACTCAAGCCCGGTGTGGTAGCACTTGATAAGGATCCTATCTCTGGGTTAAATAGAACTAAACCATGCTTCCTCCACTAGACTTGCATTTAAACGGCGTATTTATGCTAAACTAAATTGTTTAAAATAGAACTGTTTTGACATTTAAACTGCGTACTTATACTAAACTGAATAGCTCGAAATAGAACTGTTTTGACGTCTAAACTGTATACTTACGTTAAACTGAATTATCTAAAATAGAACTGTTTTGCCATTAACTCTGTGTATTGCCCAGTCGGCTTGGGCTGTAGAATACACTGACTGCACCTCTGCAGAGGGGTAAGACCCCCCATGAGTGTCCTGGATATGTCACTAAATAATCGGATGGTGAGGTTCCAGTAATGCTGAGGCTTTGGGGAATACGGAGCACCCCTTCATTGCCATTGCTCCCAGGTCCACTCTGGCCCGGCTTGGTAGCACCTGATAGTGCCCTATCTATGGGTTAAATAGAACTAACGGCATACTTATGCTAAACTGAATTGTTTGACTAAACTGAATAGCTTAAATAGAAATATTTTTTTACAATTAAACCATACTTACATTTAAACTGCGTGCTTATGTTAAACTGAATTATTTGAAATGAAACTGTTTTTTGACATTGAAACTGTATTTACACTAAACTGAATTGTTTAATATAGAACTGTTTTGACATTTAACTATGTGTAAACAAAATCTGTACTTATACTTAACTGAATTAGCTGAATTAGAACTGCTTGACTAAACTGAATAGCTTGAAATAGAAATGCTTTTCACAATTAAACTGTGTACTCATGCTTAACTGAATTGTTTGAAATAGAACTGATTATTTACATAAAAATGGATTTGGCGCTAAATAACCTCCAAAGGTTGATATGCCATAAAAACCAACCAACCAACCAACCATCTAAAAATACATAAAAAGATTAAAAAACGAATTAAACATACACATACACACACACACACACACACACACACACACATACTCATACATACATATATAAATATATATATATATATATATATATATATATATACGTAGAGAGTATATATCTGGTTGTTGAGACATTTTTATTGACACTAGTTAATTCAATTGTCTAATTATATTTTTTATTTACAGTGGTTTGGTAATTTAGTGACACCTCGTTGGTGGGATGACCTGTGGTTAAATGAAGGATTTGCTACATTCATCGAGTATTTTCATTTGAATAAGGTTTATCCTGAGTTGAATGGGGTAAGTATTCCGTATATACAAACTTGGATGTAAAACTTAACATCACAATTTTTAATCTGAATAATGTGATACAAAATACTATAATTTTGATATAACAAAATAACAAAAACAATAACAAAAACTCTTCAAATCGCTTACTTGTATGTAAACATAATCTATCATCTTTACAACCAAACATTACTAGTAACACTGAAAAAATATAGAATTACCTCTGACGAAACAAGTAAAAATGATCGTCAAAACAAATTCCATATACAAGTTAAAATACATGTTGACAACGTCTGCCAAAGTTTCTTACAAGACAAGGAATTCATTTGAAACCTCAAAATTACAATAAATAATGTACAATTTTTCTGAAAAATTGTTTTTATAGTCCTTCATTTTATCACTAGCATATTTCTAAACTAATATATACATTGTAACTCTTAGAATTATTGATTCTTCTATCAGAAAAGTAACTTGTTCGAACCAAAAATGACCATCTAAAAAAAACTCTTCAGTTTCTTTGGAAATTTACACTTAAACGTTTCATAATAAAAGAATTAATTTATCTATTTTGAAGTGATTCATTGTATTTTCCTTTTTGATTTCAGGAAGAATTGTTTTTTGAAATTGTAAAAATAGCTCAAAACCAAGATGCTATAACCAATTCTCATCCGATATACCAGCCAGTGTCACATCCGAATGAAATTTTTGATATATTCGATGCGATCTCCTATAAAAAGGTAAATCTTTTTATGATTTCTTAGTATCCGATATGAGTTGTGAATTCTGTACTCTCGGAAAGTATTTCTTTAAACACTTAAATCTACATCCTAGGAAAGATGAAAGAAATATGAATAAAACTCATAATAACGAATTGTTTATTTCGAAAGGTAAAGGTCAGAAAATAATAAACAGCATTTAATTACAACGAATGATTTCAAGTAAATTTATGTATTCATATATTCATGTTTCCTTTCTATTTATGAATGTGCCTATACAGCTCTTTAATTCACACAACACTGAATGATCTCTCGTTTCCAAGGCGAGAATTTAATTAAAGCTAAGAACACTTACATTCCACTGTCTCTATTCCAAACAGTTTTCGTAATATTATTCTCAGTCATTTGCAGAGTTATTAAGTCACAAGAAAGGTAAAGTTTCCATTAAAAAAATGACACTAATCATCAGTAATCATTTTGAAACCATTTCATCAGTTCTATTTTCTATCTGCGATCTGACGAACTGACTTCAAATCCGCTCTTATAAAAGCATTTTTAAAAAGAAAAAGAATGAGCTTATCAGTTTACTTTCTTTTTCTTTTTTCTTTTTTCTTTTTTTTTTTTTTTTGCATGCCTAAAGATGTACTCGTAGACGTCTTTATTTTGTTGGGGTAGTTTTACTTTTGTTTAAACGGATCAAACTTGCTTTATTATTTGGAATTAGATGTTGATTATGTATTTCGATAGAAATTATTCTTAAAGAAATAATTCCCTCTTTACAGGCAGCTTCCGTAATCCGAATGATGGAATTTTTCCTCGGTGAAGAAACCCTCAAACTTGGACTCACTGTAAGTTTTTTCCTCTTTTTCAGATTTCAATCAAATTCGCCTTAGACGATCTCTGAACAAGATTTAAACAGGAAAATAACTGGAACAAATTTTTTTCCATTGTTAAATTATGTAAGGCTTACTTTAAAAATGAAAAACAGAAAATTGATCTACTATCTGAAAACGGTCTTCATTTGTGCATCTATAAAATCTTCCAAATTTGAAATAATTGTGAGACTAAATTATATTCTAATTATCCAGTGTAATTTATCTGAAGGTCAATAAAGAAATTGATTTTACCCATAATATATTTCAAACTGACAGATTAGTGGAAAACGAAATGACATGAGGGTATCTGAACACTCTGAATAAACTATTCATCAATTTACAATGATTTTCAAATCTGGAAATTTAGAAAAATAAGGAACAAATTCATTTTTATTCAACCGAATACAGAAAATCCAGAATTTTAAAAATCAGAAAGAAATAAACTTTTGCTTTTTGTTCATTTTTAAGGGAAGCTAAATCGGAATATTTGTTTGTTTTTTGATGGTGTGGGTAGGGTGTTCTGGCATGATCGGATGTTTATCTGGTTACATTTGTATTCTGCAGGATTACCTCCACAAGTTTTCTTATGCTACGGCAAACCATGATGATCTGTGGGATGTCCTTTCGAAGGTAAATGACCATACAACAATATAATTAGTATCTTATTTTATTTGTGGCTTTCACTAATTCATGTCTGTCTGTCTGTCTGTCTGTCTGTCTGTCTGTCTGTCTGTCTCTCTCTCTCTCTCTCTCTCTCTCTCTCTCGTAAATTTAACCTCAATAATTCAAGTTTTAATCATTTATTCATTTCTAGCAATTTTACACCTTAAAACCAAAATATCCTATTGACAAAAAGAACTCACAGACACACACATTATATTATATATAATTTTAAAAAGTCAAATATATACTTAAACCGAGCGGAAAATCCTGCATGTTTTCTAAAATGAGGATTTTTTCCAGGCATGGGGTGGTCGTGACGTTAAAAACATAATGGACACATGGACCCTACAAATGAACTATCCCCTTTTGAATGTTACATGGTCTGGTACACGGATCAATGTGACCCAGCAACGTTATCTGACTGACAAGAGTGAAGTCGAGCAGAAAAAACAAGTATCGCCATTCGGGTGAGTGTGTTTTGCTTTTGTTTTTTGATTTGTGTTTATTAATTTACCCAAGAAATTATCTTTAAAAAAAACTTTAAAAAGCAAAACTTTAGTTTAGGTTTAACTCACCCGAAATAAATGTAGGAAAGCTACTGATGTTATATACAAAGAGAATGAAGGCAGAAAAAATATCAGATTCAATGTTAAGCACACAATTAAAAGTTAGCCTAAAAACTTTCTTCCTAAACAACCAATTAATAATCACTAATGTTTCTTATTTTGATGTATCATTTCCATATCATACCTGCATTTATCTTAGTCAGTTTTATGAGAAAAATCAAATAAGATGTAGTTAATATTATAGTTAATAAGTTAGCCTAAACAACTGCATTTAATAAAGAAGAAGAAGAAGAAGAAGAAGAAGAAGAAGAAGAAGAAGAAGAAGAAGAAGAAGAAGAAGAAGAAGAAGATCATTCTTTCTTTGACGACACATTTAAAAGGATGATTGATAGACTTTAACAAATTGTCACACGTCAATATAAACAATCCAAAGGGTCTGACACTAGTTTTACTCATTTTTCTTAATTCTTATACATTTTGAATATATTGTTCGATTTTACATTCCTAAATATCTTTATGGAAAATAAATCGAGTATTGACTAAAGTACTATATGTGATTACTTGTTGCATTATTACAGGTACAAATGGGAGATACCTTTTACTTTCACCACAAGTGACGAAGTAAATTTTAACAAGACAAACAAAGACATATTTTGGATTCACAAGAATCAGTCATCAGGTGAATTTTTCCTCTTAATTGATTGTTTATTGAGTTTATTTTCTTTTTTTATTTGCAATTCAATCTAATAAGTTAAATTTATCTTCTAAATGCCTCAATAATAAAAACATTCTTTAAAAAGATGTTTAATGAATAAAAGATCTTTTAAATCCATATTAAAAATGTTCAGTCTGCTAAAAAAATATTTTCTTTTCGGCTTTTTTTTTTTTTTTTTTTTTGCTTTCACCGAATATCTTATTCTTTACAGTCCAATTCTCATTTTATTCTGTAAAATAAAAGTCTATATCTATACACAAAACAAAATTTATAACTGCACTGTCAAATTCCTAACACCTCAACCTTCATCAATTGAAATATATATCAAGTGAAGAGAATCATTGTTGCATATTGTTGTCGTCCAATGTAAAAATGAGCTTTGCCGGGAGTTTTAGCAAAAAAATTAGACGAATATTTTTCAGTGTTGTCAAAACTTGAATAAATATTTTCTAAGCAGACATATACATTTTGGTTATGATTGATTCGAGCGGTCACTGAAACGTTTGAAGATCATTTTATCCCTCTGAAAAACTTGTCTCTACCTGTAACTGTTACACTGGTTTTTAAATCAATCCCTATCAGTCGCATCTTTCTTTTTTAGCCTCTTTTACATCGTTTGTGCTGCCAACAAACCATGCCACTAACAGCTGGGTCATAGCCAACATCCAACATATTGGATTTTTTCGTGTCACTTATGACTACAAAAACTGGATTGCCATCATTGAACAATTGAAAAAGGATCATACGGTAAAAATGTTTTGTTTATTTGTTTGTTTGTTTGTTTTGCAAAGTTATATGTTGAATTAACTAAATTGTTTCTAGTTTCAACTTTGCCCGATCAAATGTTTAATTCATTTTATTAGATAATAATTTCAAAGCAAAGGTATAAAATAAAATAAAATAATGCAGTTTTATTTTTCGTTCTTCCAAATTAAAAATCATAATGCAGAAATTGAAATCAAGTTTTAATGAAAAATAAAACTGTATTATTTGATTTTATTTTTTACCTTCATCTTATTCTGTTGTGGCCCGGAAAGGGTCACTAATGAAAACGCAAACACGGATATTAGATAACAGATTATATTACACAAGAAAGATAGAGTTACATAGAAAAGGTATGAAGTCTTGTACTGTTCGTATAACACCGATAGTGATCTGCCCTTCTGGCAGCGAAATTTTTGTACTAATAACGGTGAGAAGAGTAAGATGAGTAAGATTCCCACAACATATTCATTTGCTATTTTCATTTATTATGTGATGCAACTTTGATTTTTTTTTTTTTTGTTTGATCATGGAGTTAAGAAGCATTTTGATCTATAAAAATCCCTATGTCAATGAGAAGGCTTGATGATGTAATGTTAAATAATAGATTGGCCATTCCTTTTAGTTGGCACGTAGTGTAGTTTATTTGAAAAGATTAAACCATTGTACTCAGAGAAAACTTTGCGTCTAGCTGAGGTTAACTCAGTGTAATTGACAAGTAGTAATTCCTTAAGTCAGTTGAAAGCTTGTCTTTCATTGGAGGATTTTAAAGTCAGAATTCAGAAATTAGATTTTAAATTCTAGAAGTTAGAAATTAGATTTTAAATTCTAGAAGTCAGAAATTAGATTTTAAATTCTAGAAGTCAGAAATTAGATTCTAACTTTGAGTTAGTAAGGCCAGAAAAGCTGAAAACTTCAGACCAGCACAAATTGTCCAGTGATTATTTCCATCAATGTTCAAATGGCCTAGCTGCCGGTTTTTCATATAAAAAAAGACGTCTTAAGTGAATAAAAGTGAATAAAAGAATGTGTGCACAAAAGAAATAGACTTCGTTGATATTCCCCCAACAAAAGAATATCGCAACGAAGAAAATATAGCAGCGAGGAAAAAGATAGAGCAGCAAAAAGAATCGAAACCTCGTAAGAAGAAGATGGCTATTTAATGGTAACTAAAGAAAAGAAAACAGACTGATACAACAAGAAAAAAAAACTTTGCTGTTTCAAACATACACGAACATACACAACTTCCCCTAAAATTAGTTTCATAAAGTTTCAAATACCTTTTAATACTTTTAAAAAAGTTCTCGATGTAAATTGACCTCCAATAATTCAAGCTTTAATCATTTAATCATTGCTAGCAATTTTTTTCGCCTCTTTAAAATAAAAGTTGACAAGAAGAACTGGTAAAAACATTTATTTCTATCGTTTACGTATTCTTTATTTGTGAAGAAATGTTAGATGAAGCAATATCAAACATTATTGGTGTCTTTTATTTGCTTTCATTTCATTTTAGTTGCTTTTTTATCGCAACTTACTCGATACGTTAATCTACGACAAGGAAAAACGTGGATCGGAATTAATAAATAATTGTAGCAACTCGGTTTTTACAAGACAAGGGGGGCGTGAGTTTGAATCTTGTCAAGGGCTTACAATTTGTTCCAGTTTTGTTCTGTTCTTCGTTGTGATAGATTGACGACTCATGTGAACTGCGATAAAAAAAAAAAAAAGAAAAACAGCAACAAAATTCAAGTGATAGAAATTACTTGTCAAAATTGAAGGCTTATGTCTAATTCATTCAAGAAACGTTTTAATAAATTTACAGTTTGACTCCTCGTTTTCTGAATGTTTCTTTTTTACAGGTGATTCCCATCTCCAATCGCATCCAAATATTTGTTGATGCCTGGACATTAGCCAAGTATGTATCAGAAAGGTTTATTGTCATATATTTGTTTATTTATATCTACAATATCAGAAAAGTATATGCTTATGATACATATTAATTTATCAGAAAAGACTAATGATATAATAAATGTAATTTATATGAGATATCATTATATACTAGGCATTCATAAATCTAGTAGGAGACACGAAAACTAGATATTGAGTTGATGTTGTAAAGAATTTTGTCTGATAATGTTAATCTCATATTTTGAGAATAGATTTGAACTTTTTAAATGTGTGATTCAGATTACGGCAAAAACCTTAAATTCGAGTTTGGGTATGGGAATTTTGATATAGGAACTTTGTACAGCCTCGAATCAGCCAGTAATTTTTACAAAATTTGTGTTAATATAATTGCAATATCTAATCTCTGAAAATAGTCAGAATACTGTGGCAGTTATGCTGATCAAAATGCCACTTTTTTATATTGCAAGCTATGTTTCACACAAAAAGTGTCTCAAAAAGGAAAACTTATTGTACAGTACAAGTTTTATTATCAAAATTATGGATATTTTTTTAAATCCAAGTTGCGACAGTTCAGTGGGTGCTTTTCTCTTTCACAATATCTAATGTTGTGACATTAAATACTTGTTGGAATTATTTTAGTTTCTGAAATTCTATATGAAAAGGCAACATGGAATATTATTGTCAAATATATTTTTCAAGAATTATTGTTTGTTTGTGTCTTTTAAGACACAAACAAATTACTATAACTCCGGCACTAAAAGTTTATCTTCTAATTTTTACCGTAATATTTTCTACTCCACAACATACGATCAAGAAAATCAAATTCCATAGTAATATGCACACTGAAAACATCACAATAACACTGGTATATTACAGTTTGAAATTTCCCAAACTGTTGTATCTATTTAAACTTTTTATCATTTTTATGCTTTAACTGTTTCGCACACATTTAAAATGTGTTGGATTTCAGCGATAAAATTTGTTGTATTTCAACAATACAATTTGTTATATTTCTATAATCAAAACAAACATTTGAGTTTATAAATTAACAATCCTACATTATTAATTTAGATCTGGCCACCTCGATCAGATCATAGCTCTGAGAACCCTGGAGTATCTTCACAAGGAAAGGGATTATTCAGTTTGGTTTGAGGCTTACATGGAAATGTCTCAGTTGATAAATATGTTGATGAGGACGGCTAAATTTGGAAAGCTTCAGGTAAGTGCCTGCTTCTTGGAAAAGGAATTGTTATCATTAATGGTGGTTGTGGTGGTGGTGACTTTGTTAATTCTTACAGTTGATGCAAAGATCTTACAAATCTTTCAAGGTGTGCCCTTTGCTTTCAAAAGAGCAATCTTTCCTTGCATTTTTGTGGGTACATCTGTGCGTACGTATAAGAAAACAGATGATTCGTTAAAGGTTATTTTTTCTAAACTCTGAGCAATAATGAATATTGATATTATCGTATTGATCATTGTTGCTATGCTGAGATTTCAGCACAATAAATCTTCCTAACAAGATACAATGTGCTGCTGCCGCTGCTGTGATTTAACACGAATCACCATTTGATTGTTTGAAGCGAATTATTACGCGAAAGTCGTGATATTTTATTCTACATTCGGAATTGATATTATATGGCTTTTATTAGTGGTATTACTGATATCGACTCATAACACCTCTACTCTTCTACATTCAAATATTATTTACCATTCAAGAATCAATTTCAAGTCGAATCTTGTCAATTAACAAGATTAATTTATATGCAAACCTAACAGAAACGAAGATGAGAGAAAAAGAAAGATGAGGGGAAAAGTATATTCGTTAAAGAAAATATTGTTCATTATCTAATAACCAGTTGTCCTTTGATTTTGCTTTTAATAGACATGTCTATAATAAATAAAAGCATCTGGTATTGTTTATTGCGTCACTGGTACAAACTGTCAGTACTGTAATGAGAAGACTGCATTTTATTGATAGGGCCATATTCTTGTTCAAACATCGGATCGTCATCGCTGTAAAAGAGACAAGAGCAATCGAGACAAATTGGTAGAATGTCAAATGTTCATTTTTGAGAAGTTGATGATATCTCTATCTGCGTGGTTTGCTGATATGTGCGTAGGTGTGATATATGATGTCTATTTATTCAAACTGTCGCTATTGAAATGTTGGTGTCACGCATGGGTAATGTCTGACCGATTGTCGAACTTTCGCCTTAGCAGACAAGCACCGCATGTTAAAAGGAAAAGGGAAATAGATAAATACGTCTCCTTACAGTTATCTTTTTGCCTAACGACTTATTTATTGTCACGCCATAACATCATGGCTATAAGCTGGGTTTTTTTAAACAAAAATACTCAGGAAATTATCCTTGTCTTCACAATCGGCCTTGTATTTGTAAAATACACCATGAATCATATGTAGATTGTTTCTTTTTGTTTCAGAGGTTTTTATGTCATTTGGTACAGAATTTATACAAAGAATTCGGCTGGAACGGCACAACTTCGAATGACAATGGAAGGTAAGTTATACTTCGTTTAAGTTTACATTTATGGGGTACAAGAAGGTTTTATTTGAGGTAGAGGTAGTGGTTGTTAGTGAACAGATGGGGTCTGTTGGGATGATTCTTAGTTTTGTATAAGACTTCTTTTTTTTCTTACTCCATTCACTAGTTATCCTCTTTTGTCTGTGGGAAACTGCAAGAGAATTAAGGAAAGGGTCAAGGATACCTTGGTGGAAATGTTTTCCTGAAACAGTAGAAGTAGTCGCGTCTCCCAGACAAGGCGTTGAAATTTATTAGAGTTATTTTCAGTGGGTTATGAGTTTGAAGCTCATTGTGTTGCTTGCGGGAGAGTCAACCAGCCGCTAAGTCGTAACTCAAAAGACACGTGTTCTTCCACCAGCAGCCGAGAGGCAAGTGGTCCGTCCAATAACAGTGGTGAATGCTTACTGAGAGAGAATTTCTTTTTAGCTACAGGAAGCCCACTTTTTAGGCTTGCGCAGATTTCGCTTCCTGGAAAACTGCTACTTTCTGAATTTATTTATTCTATTTTTTCATTCTTTTTTTAAATTCCTGCACATTGTTGATTCTTCTTTTTACTATATCTGTTTATATTTCACGCCAAAATGTATATTCATAGTGTTTATGTTTACAACCAACAGAAGTCAATAATTGATGAATTTACGCAAACTCTGTTTTCATTTTATAATTTTTACCTCTTGTTAACAAACGAGAATTATTAAATTTCAATTGAGAACAATGAGTCAAAGAAAAATCAAGAGTAACTCTGTATTTATAACAGCTTATAAGAATTGGTATATTCTGTCAACTTTTCGTCCGTGTGAAGTTCGAAATCCGGTAGACATTCCAAATGAGATATTTTTCACCAAAATAAATGGATATGAAAGTTTGGGTAAAGTCCTTGTGTGCGAGTGGAACCAAAATTCCGAAATATATTCAAATTGGGGGATTCGGAAATAGGCCTAATTAACGATTATGTATGGTAGATCAGAACAACCTTGAAACTTTCTTTTACGTCAGATACTATATATATATATATATATATATATATATATATATTAGATAAAGTGGAAAAAATGCACGAAGAAATTTCTCTTCTTATTTAAAAGAATTCATTCAAATCAAAAGTATTTTTTATCATAAAAATAATTTTTACCTCCCATGACCTGTCAGATAATTGTTTTGTTTTATGTTGAGTTTTTTTAATTCATGAAGCATTCAGTCTTAGTAGTAGACTATATATATATATATATATATGATAATGATGATAGATTCTCCCGTTGATTTCGACGTACGAGAACCCAACAGTTCAGTTAAAGACGTGAACCGTTGAACTATTCAAATAGTTAATGTATTCATAGTGGTGAAGGCCTATATATATATATATATATATATTGTCATCCACAGACAGACTGTTTCGTTCTATCAGAACTCTTCAGCGTGGCTAGACACGTAGCCGGGATCGAAACCCATCCAACTTTACGTTAGACTAAGTCTCAGACCGCGCGGCCAACAATAGTACCACGTTGGCTAAGGGAATTTTTAAGGTATTTATGAAGCAACAGTAGCAGCAGTGTCCAATACTTACGGAGAACTTTCCGGATTTTAAACACACAGGATGTAAAATCAGATTGATTTGTTTCATTGCAGACATGTGAATACATTTATCAACCCGCAAAAATAAGAATGACACATGACAAGCGAATCTAGAGTGCCAATCTATATATATATATATATATATATATATTGTCATCCACAAATAGGCTTTTTCGTTGTATCACAACTCTTCAGTGTGGCTAGACACGCAGAACATTTCAATTTGAGATCGAAACCCACCCAACTTTACGTAAGACTTAGTATTCCATCGCTCTTGTGTGTGTGTGTGTGTGTGTGTGTGTGTGTGTGTGTGTGTGTGTGTGTGTGTGTGTGTGTGTGTGTGTGTGTGTGTGTGTGTGAAAATTAAATCAAGTGAGCTTTGTTAATGACAACTTGAAGGTTTTTCTTCGTATATTTGTCGTATTTGTGTTCCGATACTCACCGTCACAATTATTTGAGTTCGAGGAACACAGTTCAGAAACTTGTTGTCGAGTAAATGCATTATGGTTTAATATTTTCTCGTGCTAAACAATGTAAATCAATTCACGACGAATTAACAAAATATTTGTTGCCTGAACAAACTTAATGGAATGAATACCGGGATGATATGAAATATTGAATATAAACATTATAAAGAAAAGTCCTATCATGCAATTGAAGAATCTTTCGGTATAAGTTGAGAGTCTTTAATAGAATGGAAGTTGCGTAAAGACTTATGAGGTTTGTTGGGGCTAAAGACCCATTGTAGAGAAACGTTCACACTCATGCGTGTTTCTAGTAACGATTATGATACTACACTTTGTATCGCCTGGGTCCTTATCTTGGACACGGTACCAAATATGATACCACAGTTTGGTCCGGTTACCCAAACAAAATGCTTAATATGTTTGCACGGTACCAAATGTAGTACCATCGCTTGGCCTTGAGTTTTCAGGATCGAATCCTGTTTATGGCTGCGCAGTAGGTTTTTAGGACCAAATCCTGCGTCTGGCTGTGTCGCGGATTTTCAGGTTCGAGTCCTGGTAACGGTGCCAAATGCATTTTCTAATAGTTCGTTTATTAATTCTGTCTGTGCCCACGCTGTGCTTGAAAGATCCACTGACAAGGAATGACACAATCCATCCGGAAATTCTTTTGATGTTCAAGGTGATCCGTTGGAATAAAGTTGCCAGGGTATTGGCAACTCAAAAGCAAGAACTCTCCATCAACAATTAACAACCATTTATTGTTCGATGTTCAGACTGCACACAGCGGCACGAGAGAAAGAGAGAGAGAAAGAAAGAGAGAGAGAGAAATCTGTAAGGGTCTATGAAAAGACACAAAGAGACACGCCCCTCCCACAGCCCGGCAGAACTCTCTGAATGCAAACTTCTGACAACTGACCGACTGGCTAACTGACAACTTTTTCAAAACTCACTAATTTTTACATATTCTAATTCAGGATATTGGTGGGGATGATGTAATCTTGCAAAATTATTGCGTCATCTTTCACGTGTCCCAAATTCACTGTTTTCATTTCTCCAGTCAAACCTGTCACAGACAAGATATGAATCTATTTTGTTTACATTTAGGCCTTCCAGTGTTGTTCGTAATGTACTCGCTTAAACTTTCCAATTTGACTACCATTTCCGCTCAATGATTTTAGCAATCTTAAAAACTCGCGGCCCAACCAAACCAGTTATTGAAATAATTAACCATCACGGCCATGGCCATACTGCCTCGATAGTGGAACCAAAAAGAACTTTTCCACGCCGTTTTATATCCTACTTTGGTCCCGATACCTAGTGACCTTTATAAGTACCATTTTGAAGACAAGGGATATAATCCATACAGATGTAGTCCCCACAATATATATATATATATATATATATATATATATATATATATATATATATATATATGAAAACAGAAATAAGTTCGGCAGTATGTAAATGTATGAATATAAAAAAGATATTCAAAGGATGATTTAATTTGTAGTTGAATTAATCGCTAATGTTTCTGTTTTTACATTGAACCATTATCAGAGTATTTGATATGCGATGTTTTATCTTCTGAATTCAGGTTAATTATTCTTTAAGTGAAATGAAAAAATGAAAAAGCTTTTAACACTCTATTTCCTTTAGTGGCGTTGTTTCAAAACCCTGTTACGAAATTAGTGTACAAAATTTATTTTACTTCTTTCTATTTCTCTCTTTTCTTTTCCTTCGCCTCTTTTCCCTTTTCACTGATTTATTATATAACTGTTTGTAATTTGGGGAGAATTATAACTAGAAGTGGTATTGAGAAAATATTAAAACATAGAATATATATATATATATATATATATATATATATATATATATTACGTAGGCGAACTGAATAAAATCATCCACTGGATATCTTGTTTTTCATGTCTGTACATATATATATATATATATATGTGTGTGTGTGTGTGTGTGTGTGTGTATGTGTGTGTGTGTGTGTGTGTGTGTGTGTGTGTGTGTGTTTAGGTTGCAGATTCACTTGTAGGTATATTCTATTGAAGTATTAAGTATTTAGTTTTTTATTCTGCTTTTCATGTTGGCGAACAAGATATCACAACTGTGGTTGTAGATAACATAAAAACTATCCAAATTTTCTATTAGAGCAGTCTGACTACACGTATTTTCGGTCATCTTTGACTATTGTCGAAGACGTGACTACTATTAGGTTGCTCAAAACTTAATATATGCAAATATTTTCAGC